>JZKD02S1240488.1:0-10206 GCA_000966675.3 Picea glauca
GTTCACAAAAGTTAATTGTTGGTCCTACTCCCAAAGACTCTCTATACTTAGTTTCTTTGAGTTTTTCTTCTTTATTCCAAGCATCCAATCTATGCTTCAAGATCTATATCATCTTCCTTACATATAACTATACAATATTCCATTTAACTTTCTTCTTAAAATTCCAACTATATCTCTAGTCTTCTTTAACTCTCTGCAACAACTTCATCATCACACTGAGATGTTCCTTTAACTCAACAAGATCTCTATCATTTCCCTCATTAATTATTTCATTTTTTCCAAAATCTTTGACACTTTCTCTTATGTGGTAGTGGTTTTCTTCTAAACCATTCATCTGACTATCTCTCTAGTCATCTTCATTTGTGAGCTTCTCCATGCTCAATGTGAGTTGCAGTAATCATCCGCAGTAACAAATACACTTCACCTTGCTACAATATACCTCACTAAGCTTATCATCCTGAGCCTGACATCTTGGTATCTCTAGTTCTCTCCTATGGAACCTTCTTGAGCTTCCTCTAAACCTCTAGGCTTATGCACTCCTACTCACTTTCCTTTTTTATAAATTCCATTGTTCTCCTTATTCTATCACAACATTACTAGCTGTAAGAATTGTTCCACAATTTCCTTCATGTTATCTATAAACACAAAAATACTTCTTAATCAGAGTTGTTGCAAACTATGAAATTCATTACCTTCAAGATCTCTTCCAAGATATTGTCCTCCAAACATTGATTCTCAACTATTCTCCTTTCTTGGAATGGCCTCCAATATGTAACTTCAAAGTTCCTCTGCTAAACGTTGTTCCTTTACACTAACACATAAAAGTCTTCTTTTCAACTAATAAAATTAAAATGCATACCTTAACCCCTTAACCCTGGATCTCTCCTGATTTGTACCTTCTCTACATTGTCATTAATCGTCAACAACTTCCTTCTGCAATTTCTAATTTGTAGACTTTCTCTTTCTTCTACAACTTCACCTTTCTTATGCAGAGAGCATCTTTGCACTTTGATATGATTATGCAATTTCTAATTTGTAGACTTTCTCTTTCTTCTACAACTTCACCTTTCTTATCCAGAGAGCATCTTTGCACTTTGATATGATTATGATGGATCCTACCTACATAGGCTTGCAATTCTTAGAATTTTGATTATCCAAATCATAGATAGGAAAGTTGGATCAAACACTCCAAAACCCATGCCAATCCTTTTTCTTCTAAGACACTGTGTTAACCTATGTGATATTTAAAACAACGCATTTAACTCTTTAGTCTTAGGCACCAAACAAACTGCACGCACAATTCTGTATATTTAAAATTAGCACTAACATTATGCGTAGAACCAGGTGCTAAACCATGGAACTAACCTTCCATATAACCTTAGACTATAGCCAAGTTCTCAGAGCATCGGAAAACCTCTTATCAAAGTGTCTTGATGCACATGGTTTAAATCACTCTGATATATCGAACTTCAATGAACTGGAACCAATCTGATGATTCAGACTCCGAGGACTAGGGGCACTCTGACCAATTCAAACTATAAGAAATAGGAACCACTTTGAGCGATTTGGACTTTGAGGGCACTATATCACTTTTATAGTTCTATGTCATCGATCTATGTTTAAGGGTTTATTCTCCACCCTCTATTTGGATAAGTCTTTCCTTAGTTTTATTAGACTATCGCACCCTCAAAGTATCGGTCATAGATCTAATGGACCAATCTCCACCATCGATCTTTCATACTTAATGGTCATGATCCATTTTACTTCAGTCCATTGTGATCTTTATGTCGATGGGTTAAATGTCACGTGTCTCCTTCAATAATTGTTGATATAGATCCCTCCAGGTAGACCTCAATTATTGATTAGGGTAATTTTTTTACCCTTTGGTTGATCAGTCTTCGTCGTCGATTAATGATGATCAAAGGTCATGATTTATTTTGGTTTCAAGATTTTAAACCAGTTTGAAATTATGTGATTACAGTCGTTGATCTTGGATAATCAACAACCACGATTGAATATCCTCTCCTCTACAATTCTAAACCTCAACGAATTTTACAGACCCTTCGAATTCACCTATATTTCATTCCTTTCAGGCTTCTACCTTACACTAAGTTCATAGGAACTTTGTTTCTTTCAGGCTCACTCTTTCACACAGAAAACCCCCTTGTTATGATCCGATCACAAATTTGTGCTGGTTTTCATAGAAACACAATTGTTCACTGATATCTTTATAAAAACAAATTCATGTTTATCGACAGATAAATAGACACATAATTCACAATGCTTCTATTAAATTGATTTCTATACAAAATTTCAAAAATACTTCTCAGGTCTGTTTTGATAGTCAGAAATTTACTCGACCCTCTCTCACTCCTTTGACCATATTTTCACTAATTGGACACACTTTCTCCTTGGCTCTCTTTATTACTAATTGGCCCTCTTACATGCCTATAGGCATACATTTGTATGCATGGAAGCTAAACTTCCATCACATCAAACAAGACCCTAAATTTCTACAACTAATTATGATAATAGAACTTCATCTCTCAAAAATTGACGAGGATCACTTTGATTGAATCCTCCATACTTAGGAAAATCCACCTACTCAACTAATTTTATTAATTAATCTATTTACATAATAAATTAGGAAAACAATTATCTTCTTCCTAACAACCCTATCCTTCTAGAATATAATTACAAAACTTAGGAAAAAATACAATAATTAAATTAAGGGAAACCCACTCACTTTAGTAAATTCTAAGAACCCCTTAGGCCTTCTCAAAGTGATTAATTTATGATGGTAAATGATCATACATCACCATAATAGGATAAGAAGTAGAAAGCATGTTCTTTGAATAGGTCTAAGTGCACTTAGGGATACCAAGAAGCATCATCTCTAATAGGAATATCAGATTTCTCAATGCCTTTTAGACTACACTTTCGGATAAGATTGAAACGAATTTGAAGAGATATAAAACATTCCATCCACAGAAATATGAGTATACAAAAGTAGTCAACATGATGTTAGTACAGATTTTGAGTGGTTACAATCAGAAGCATCCAAATACCTAGGATGAAAATATTATCTACATTCAACACTCTTATAATAGAGTAGTCAATAATTCTATCGGAAATTCCTCTTTTGAAACTTTCTTTGGATATTTTAGACCTTTTCCCTTGCTGTTGTTTATGGACATCAAGGAGGAGTGAGGGAAGAAATCATGAAAGAAGCATTGAAAGTAGAGAAATTTGTTTAAAATATGATAAAAATACATTTGCAAGTACAAGAGTTGCTGGAGAAGTCATAAGAAATGTATAAAGTCACACATGATAAATATAGAACTAAGAAGTCATTCAAAGTGGGAGACATAGTTTGGTTATAGTTGGATAAGGAAATACTAAAGGGTTTTGGCAAGAATATCAAGGCTTTTTAGTATGGCCCTTTTGAGGTATTGGAAAAGTGTTGGTAGCCAAACCACTTTTTTTTATGATCCTATAAGCTGCCTACACCTGTGTCTTGCAAACATAAAGTTTTTCGTCGCATTTTCTTAATAGACGACACTTTCATTTTTGCGACATTTGTAAATTTGTCTTCATTAAGTTTTCACGACTGTAAGCGTGAAAACTTCTCCTTTCGAGGTCACATTTCGATCGCTAACTGTCATGATTTTTTTTTTTTCGATACTGCCTACTACACTTGCCTTTTGTTTATCGTTATGTGGTTGAAAGGACTTTTAAACTATGCTCATTGGACATTTTTATATTGATTGCATAACTTGATTTTATTAATATTGTGAGGCATTGAGCATATGGATTTATACTTGCCTAATCATTGATTCTATGAATTGCATAGGGGTTATGATTTATTTTTGTTTTTATATATGATATGATCCTTATGTTAATCTTTTTATAACTTTTGGCTTGTCAAATATATGAATTCGATTGGCACATTGGTTAAACATTTATACAATGGCGCATGGCTAACATTTGGTGTTGGTTTCACGTTGGATGTCGATGGTTTCAAAACTAAAGTTGATTTGGCACGTTGTCATAACACTCACCATTTGATTCTTTGGTTGGCCAAACGATATGGTTTTTGAGCTATGCTATGATTGTTTGAACAGATGTGTAAATCGATGGTTGTACTTTACCATAAATATCATGCATGGAAGTGAATGACTCCACCACCCTCGCATGCACGCATTTATGATTACCCCTTTTTGGCTTGATTCATTGTTGTTGGTTCGAGTAGCTCTGTTACTGTGTTGATGAATTCGAACTCTTTCCTTACCATGCATTCAACTCCATGGCACCAATCATGCGAGTTGAACCCAATGGAAAACAGGCCCTGTTAATGTTTGATAATGCCCGCCAAGATTTGGCAGACAGTGGATGGCTTATCTTTGTGGAACGTTTCGAGGTTTTTAACCTTTGCGTGGCTCGATAGTTCTCCATGACCTTCGATGGTTGTCGAGCCAAGGTCGGCGATATACAATTGGAAATTGATAAACAGTTTATCAGTCTTGCTACGGGTTTGCCTCCCACTGGACAATGATGGTCTAAGAATTGCAAAGTCGAGGAGGTCCCATGGACACTACTCTTCCAGTCGCTCAAAATCACCTCCTGTGATAGAGGTGTGCCCATAACTATGCTCAAACAATGTTGGCATGATTTATTGATGATAATCAAGCAATTTGTGACCTGCGAAGGGCGCTACGTGCTAGTGTTCCTCCACCACCTGCGTTTGCTTATGGTTTTTATGGGATACTCTCTCAATATGCCCTATTATTTGCATTGAATCCTGTTTAAAATGTCAAAGAAGTACAAAAGACACCAGGCTGATAGTAGCCTTTTTCATTATGGGCTGGTAAAGCTTATCGTTGTCTGTCATTTGAGTCTACATGGAGATTGTTGGAGTAATTTCGTTGCTCGGAATGGTTTCGAGGATTCGAACCCTACACAGGTTGACAAACCTGTGGTGAGTGAGGTCAAGGTTGTACCCCCAGTACCCTACCATATCCTTCTGCCTAAACCCTCGGCCAACTCTCCTATCGACTTACCCCACACTGTGACTAAGAGTGTTGAGACTGTTAAACCTATGGGCAAAAATCCCAAGGCAAACCTCACTGCAAATGCCAAAGGGAAAAATAATGCATGTTTGATTTCATGAATGGCAAGAAATAAGCCAAAACCCCTTGTCAAACCAAACCCTATCATGTTGAGTGAGGACTCTGATTCGAAAGTCGAGCATTTCTTGGCTAGCGAATACCCCTATTCGCAAGGTTTGTGTGCCGAGCCCTCGTATGACTTTGTGTCAAACCTACCCCCCTGCCTACAGGATGACCCTAACTACCCAGGCATTAAGTTGCCTTGTGAAACCCTCGATCATTTATCCAAACCCTCTTCTGTTCTGTCTAAGTCTACAGTGCCACCCTGTGATCAATGCAGTTCATCGTTAGAGCGATATTATCTTGATGTTCCGATTCTCCAATCAAGGATTCAATCTTTGGAGGATCAGATTACAACCCTAACCAGTCAAAAGGCCAAACTACAAGCGACAGATAAGAAACAAAAGACGACAGGCTCCATCTTGTTTAAAAATGTGGAATCAGCCACGACTGTCGTGAATTCTAAGTTGGCATAATTGAGCATCCTCGTCGTTACACAGGTATGTTTGATATCAATCGTTTTTTGTAAATAATCTAGGTTTATATAACAATTTGGTTTTGGTTTTAAACAGCTCTGTTCACTTCGTTTGAATGGCTCTGTTACATTGTATGCATTCTATACATAGCTTTGCTTTGACTAAATAGAATTTCATTTTTCCCAGTTTAGCTTCTATTAGATTTTCATCGATTTGATTGATCTTAGTGTGGATTTGATTTGTTTGATTGAGTTAAAATGGATGCTCTGCTGTCAATTGAAGTTGTTTGTATCTATTCTAGACAGGAACAGTTTCTCATATTCAATTTTGAACACAATCACATTTCGATTCGATTTCGTTATAATGCATACGCTATGATTGGTAACGATTTTGAAGAGGTTAATTGTTACGGTTTGTTGTGCCATATGACTTCCAAAGAACATGATTTCAACTCGGATCGTTTCCAATGTGACTCTGTTTCTTCGTGAACATTGCTTTTTATTTTAAGCATGTACAAACATGCCAAAATCATCAATAGATTTAATTCATAATGAGTTTGCTAAAAACCCAGCCGGTTAATTCACATTGGTTTACTGTTAGCTCGACCATGTTATCAGTTGGATTTGTATTTGCGATGGATACTCTGTTTGAATTTGATTTGTAAAATGAGATTGGTTATATCCGGATTCACGATTTATTTCTATATTAAACTCAATTATGATTCGTTTGAAATTAATCATTTGTTTGATACCAATCAAGTTTATTTGCCCATTTTACAATAACCAATTATCACTTATGTCGATTCTATTATGATTGTGATCAAAGTCAAATCGAGCTGGTTAAGATTTTGTATGAGTTGATTCTCGCACCTGTTTGAATTAATCTACCTGTGGCGTGAATTGTTTGATGTCATGACAGCTATAACAATTTTAAAACGATTCTGTTTTTGATCTGATCGTATTTCCTGTTGTTGGAAAAACACAATGTTTGCCTGTGATTTGTTTGATTGCATTACTTTCAAATTGGATATGAAACGATTTGTAAAACTGTTTGGTTTTGATTCTGTCTACCCGATTATGATAACAATCTAAACAGAGAATGCCTGTCTCTCTATTCGGTTATTGGATTTTGATTCTATTTGATTTCAAATGATATAACAATTTCAAATGATTCATTTTCAAATGACTGTTGGTTGTTAATTCGATTTGATTTTATCAAAAAGATTTGGTTTAATTTTAATTCTGATCCTGTATCTTATTTTAGACTAGCTACAAAATCAGATGATTCTGTAGCTAGGTCTATAGAATTAAATTTTTATTGTTTTATTAATCAAATATCTCTCTAACTTGTGATTTTTGGTCCATTTCAGATGAATTCGAAATTGTATGGGATTTGATGGACAGTTTAGAGGATATTTGGATATTTTAATTTTATTTTAGTTTCCTAGTTTAGTTGATTTTGGGAATATCTCCCAGATTTTGTAAACAGTTTGATACTATCCACAGGGAGGTTTTACCCTATGGAAAGACTTATAAATACTTATTATTTTTGTAATAATGATCATCCTCATTCATGGAAGAACAAGGATATGGAATTTTAATACAAACTAAGATAGAATTTGATATTCTGCTACAACTTTAGCTTTTCATAATATCAATATTTTGTTTTATGTTTATGTGTATCTATTTGCATTTGGTTAATGACTACTTTAGCTATATTAGTCTTCTGCAAATGATATAATTTAATCAATATAATCCATATCTGATTTCTTCCAGCATTAAAAAAAAAACATAGCAGTTACTTAATTCAGTTTGTGAACGACAGATTTCTCTTCTTCATAAGTTGAATTATTAGGTATAAGTTTTTGCATAACAGGTTTCCCTTATTGCAGAGATTTATTATCATATAATTGTTATGATTTTTTATGTCTTGTTTGTCCTGTAAACAACTCAAAGAGCAGTGTAGCCTATCGTTTACGAGAAGCTTTGGGATTACCCGGTGCGAGTTTCCTTCCTCCGACCAGCTTCGAAATCATCATACACAGGACAAATTTGGAGCGTTTCCAGGTGAGTTTGTCATATGTTTATTTTAGTATAGTTAATATATTAGATTGTTTAATTCAGTAAGTTTGATTTCTTGTTTATAAAATTATAAAATCAAAAAAGAAAAAGAAATACCTTTCTCTGTCTTAGGGCAGAAAGCTAATGAGTTTTGCAGGTTTTATTTAAATATGTATTTTGTAGATATTGTACATTTTGTAAATAAGTTATATCTCAAGTAGTAGTTAGTATAGAATTAGTGAGTAGTTTGTATATATAGATAGTAGATTAGTTAGTTTGTTTTCATAGTTAGTTTCGATTAGATTAGTTAGTTTAGTTTGTATTTGTTTTTAGTTGATTTGTTTTATTAGTTTTAGTTAGTTTAGTTTGTTTTATTTGTTTTAGTTAGATTAGTTAGTTTAGATTAGTTTTCTCTTTGGCTTTCTTAGAACCTTAGAATAGCCAACGGAGCCGTTAAACCCATCAGGGTGGTTCATTCCAAACAACTTGGGTTATTAGACAACCCCGGACCGGTTCCACTCTCTCAGTTGATGGATGGCCTATTTCACCTGTCAACAAAAAGGTGGGAGATAATACCTACATAATTAGTCTACCCCCATACATGCATATTTATTCAGTAGTGAATGGGAATAATTTTGAAACTTCATGAGCCTTCCATGTTGGATAAGGAGGTGGAGTAGGTCCTACCTACCATAGAATACTTATCACCAGTTGCTTAGGTAGAGTTGGAAGAAGAAACCGTTTTGTAGAGGAATTCATAAAGTACAAGATAGGGTCAACATGACCTTATTTTGGGGATCAAAATCCTCCCTAAATGGGGAGGTATGATCTAGAGTGTATCATCACATAGTTTTTCATCTATATTAGTACTTTATGAGTGGAAAAATTGGAGGAATTGGCTTGTAGGGGCCATTTTTGTGGCAAGTACCAGTTTGAAAAATTGGGGTCTGAAAAATTCTGAAGCCATTTTAAGGCATTAAATGGAATTTTTTGCAGTTAAATCATCCAAAAATTGTACCCACAACCTTGATGTTTATATGCACACTCATACCTTTCCAATGGTGTGAAAATTACATTAATCAGAGCTCGTATGTGAAAGTTATGCCTCTCCCAAGTTGACCTACCTTGTTTACCACCATGGTACGAGTGGATTCCATGCCATTCCCCATTACTCACACATATGGGGCTAGCCATGTGTGGAATTTAAATAATATTATATAAAGTCCAAATCTTATCACTAATTGAGGGTTGAGAATGCAAAAACCCTAACACTAGACATATATTAGGCCATGTTAAATATCGTGTTGCTAGGAGAAAGGGGTTGAATTCTTTAGCATGGTACATGTTCCATAGTTGAGAAGAGAATATAGGAGTGCTATTTTGAGAGCATAATAGAGGAGAAAAATATTTTGTAGCATCCATATAGTCCATAGTGTTAAAGGAAAGTTGATAGTGAGTGCCCCTTTCTAATTTGTTCTTTCTATTCATAACTGAAGAAAATAACACATATCATAGGTCTCATATTCTATTTGGGTTTTCTCCCATATTGGGTTTCCCAAGATATATATTGTGTTCATTTGTGTGAATGGTGTGTATATTTACCTATTATTTCATTTTCATATTAATTTATTTTCATAAATTTAAGAAATAAGCTAGTAACAACTAATCTCGGAACTACGTAAATAATTTGCATAATATAATATTTTAGAATATTATAAGATTTGTTGTGACAAATTGTTCTAGTGGAATATCTGTGTTAGTTTATAGATGAAACATGCATGGGATTTTTTTTTTAAAATATCTTGTTTTTTTGCGTGAATGGATAAAAGGGAAAGAGGAAATTAATACCTTAAGGCATTCCCAAGAACTGGTGGTGTGGGATCAAACAACGATCAAGAGAATGAAAACTTTAGACAATAAGTGGACTTGAGGAATATATTTTTGGTTCAATAGAGTCAAAGAGGGATATATTGTTGAATTTTCTATTGAGTATCATACTTCCTTTAGCATTGTTGAATAAGAATTTGAGACCAAGCTAAGGGGAAAACTATTGAAGGAAATACCGTTGAGGATTAAGATGTTGTTTATCGAAAAAGGACCAATGCAGATGGGATTTGACCCCACGGTAGCATAAGTCCTAGGGGGTAGGGGAAGAAAGAAGGGAGATTAGATAAGAATATAAGATTAAAAATGGATCGAAAGGAATATAAGAAAAAGCAAGTAGAAAGATACAAATAAGAAATGTTTTGCATGAGGTAGTTTGGAAAATCGAGTCCAATAGTTTAAAGAAAAAGGGGAGAAAACAGGGTAGAGAGTAATCACAAGGCTTCACTTTGTTGAAAAATATATTATCACATTCATTAATAAAGGTGGCTTTAAATTTATGAAAAATAAATTCAATATATTATAGGTATTGGGGGGAGGGGATGTGGGATATTAGGGGGTTTATAGGTATTGGGGGTATAAAAAGCGGTATCCAATAATTTTTTTTTTTTTTTTTTT
>JZKD02S1240499.1:0-12331 GCA_000966675.3 Picea glauca
TTCTTCTTAATTGAATGGTTATAGTCTTATTTATCTTGCATTTACATTAAAGATTATGAAATTGCTTGATTAAGCCCTAGGAAGACTAGCACATGTTATTGTCCTAGCTTCAAAAGCCTTCACCTACTAGATCCTGTCAAAAGGCCATTTTTCTTGAAGCATGTGCTAAGGCCTTGCCATTGCAACACCTTAGTATCCATTGCTTCATCTTAGCCGATTTTGCTTCATCATTGAGTTAAGGAGGGAGGAAATTCTACTAAGGCATAGGGTTACCTACACCTTAGTAGCTAGTTTCCCCTAGGGTTTGATAATTGGAGCCTTGGGTTACCAACACTCCAATCTATCAATCTCTCTTGTCCTTGACTCTCCTACTATCATTTTCTTCAGCATTTGCTGCCACATCATTGACTCCATGACTCCATTTTCCCTAAAGCACTAGTCTAAGTCCTCCTTTGAGTAATTGATCAAAACAACCATCAAAACCTATTCTTTGAGCTTCCTACTAACCATCTCTAACCCTAGAATAACCTTAACCTACTAACAATATTGTTGCTGTTACTAAAGTAAGCTACAACCATTAATTGCAACATTAAAAGCTTCTTAAAGCAATTGAGAAGGCTGATTTATACATTGTCTTGTTTGCTTCTAACAAATGGTATTATGATTTCAATGGTTGATAATTCTTAGTCATTTTGGAAGCTATTTCAAGGCATTTAATGTGAAGTGTTGCCTTATAAATATTGCTTTTATAATTTTCTGTTTACTTCATCATTATCAGCCAATTGCTTTTATTGAGAAAGTCTAGGGTTTTATGAAGTGCTAACCAACAAGTGTAGCAAATATATATAGTTTTCTTGTTGCTTTGTTCAGGGCAGGTACACCTTGACATATTATCATTTCATTGGTTATAAAACCAGGACTTTCTGATCGGTGGTGACTTGTGAGAGGGGATCTTTATAATTGTGCGATAACACACTTGGAAACACAAACAAACATAGAAAACAGTAAACAGTTAGTGTTCCAAGCAAAAAATTTGGCTCAGGAACATTACATTCTTCTGGAGTAGAGTCAATCATTACTGCATCCCTTGGAGCCTCTTGCTCCTCTTTGTCCTCATCCATGTGAGACTCCCTAGATTCCTGAAGGATGCTTCTTCATCAAATGTAACATCCCTGCTAATCTCAATCTGTCGCTATCTGGGGATGTATATTCTGTAAGCCTTCGAAGTCTCACTATATCTAACGAAGGTGCCCTTCTTTCCTGAAGAATCCAACTTCGTTCTCTTGCCCTTGGGAACATGTATGTACACTGGACAATCAAATATTCTCTAGTGGGTGACTTCGGGTTTCTCTCCGGTGAATACGTCTCCTGGTGTCTTGTTCCCCAATATCTTATGCGGACTTCTATTCTGGACATATATGGCTGTACTGGATGCTTCTTCCCATAGATGCATGGGTAAATTCTAGTCATGGATCATCGCTTTAGCTCCTTCTACAATCGATCTGTTCTTTCTCTCTGCAACCCCATTTTGCTGGGGGTTGTAGGAAGTTGTCAACTCCATCTTAATCCCAACTTCTCTGCAAAAGTCTTTGAACTCATTTGAGGTGTATTCACCTCCATTATCCGACCTCAAGATTTTAATCTTTCTTCCAAAGAGATTTTTTGCTAAAGCCTTGAATTCTTGACACTTGTTAAAAACTTAATCTTTTGCTTTCAAGAAATAGATCCATGTCTTACATGAGTAATCATCAATAAAAATGACATAGTACGAAAAGTTACCTAGAGATGGCACCGTCATCTGTCCGCATACATCTGAATGTATGATGTCCAAGATCCCTTTGGATCTGTTGTCACTGCTTGAAAAGCTTCCCTTGGCATTCTTTCCAAGTGCGCATCCTTTTCATACTCCATGCTCTACCTGCATATTTAGTAGACCTGATACCATCTTGCTCAAAACTGGTAAGGCTCTGTAATTTAGGTGAGCAAGTCTTCGGTGCCATAGCTCACTAGAGCTAACACTGTTGTGTACAAGGGCTTGTTCTGGGTGTCCCTTCAATTTATACAATCCTCCTTCTCGGACACCAATCACAGTAGCTGAATTTATACTTGAACTCTTGGGCCATAGAAGGACTTGGCCATCCACAAAAGCTACCTTGAAGCCTTTATTTTCTAAAGTAGAGATAGAAAGAAGATTCTTCTTTAAGCCTTGTACAAACAAAACCATTTTTTATTGAGATAGAATTACCTGAATCAAGCTAGTTGAAGGCTTCTCTTACTCCTCTGACTGCATGCTTGGAATTATCCCCAAGTTCTACCTGAAGGGATGAACTCTTCTCTGTCAATTTTGTAAGAGAACTTCTGAACCTAGTCATGTGCTTGGAAGCACCACTGTCTACTAGCCAAATATCACTTACTTGAGTGATAATACCTGTGAGAGCTGAGACAAAGACATATTCTTCATATTTTGATTCCTTTGTCATGTTTTGAGATGTAGACTCTTCCATATCTGCCGCATGTGCATGATGTTTTCTCTTTCGTTTCCCTTGAGGACATTGATAGGCAAAATGTCCCAACTTCTTGCAAGTGAAACATCTAATTTTAGATACATCCTTCTTATGGTCTGGAACTGATATTCTAGTTTTCTTCGGACTAGTATTTCTCCTTTCTTTCCTTTTCTTCACATGAGCAACAAGAGCTTGGTTCTCTTCATCATTGGTTTTCTGAGACTTGGATATCAATCTTGATTCTTCTTGGGTACAGTCTGTCCATAGCTTGTCAAATTTGGGTAATTTACTTCTTGCACAAATTCTATGAACAAATGCGTCCCAAGAAGAAGGAAAGCCATTAAGAGTTGTAGTCACAAGCTCTACATCATCCACTGAATCTCCAATAGTTGCTAGCTGGTCCTTGATCTGCGAAGTTCTCATGAGGTAGGTGGACACTGTATCTGACTTGTTCATCATTACGTTTCTAAAGTGATGCCTTAGGGTTAGCTTTTTGCTTGTGTTCTTGCTCTCATATAATCTTGATAAGGCATCAAACATCTCCTTGGGTGTCTTCAATTCTGATACATTGGGAATCAAGTGGTCCATGATTGAATCTGTCAACATCCTCTTGGCCTTGATTTCATTCTTCTTATACTTCGCCTTGGTGTCTTCTTCTTCTGGTTCTGGGAGAACTTGCTTGACATGATCCAAGAGCTCATTCTATTCTAGAATGAGTAGTATCCTATGCTTCCATGATCTGAAGTTGTCTGCTCCATCCAACCTATCCTCAACTCTCATACTGATAATCATTTTCATTGGTAGAAACCCTATGCCTGAAAAATCTCAAAATTTCAACCTCCTTGAAAAGTCAACGCTAGGGTTAGGCGAGTTGCTTTGAAGTGGAGTTAGTCCCAATTATTTCGGAAAGAGTGCTCAACGAGCTTGACAAAAAAAATTTGTGCAGTGGCAAGGTGCTGCAACAAATCCAAAGTGCGATCTTCCTTCTAGTGGTTAAACTGTTTTGAAGGTAACCTGGCTCTGAAACCATGTTAGATTTTCTTAAATTTATAGAGCAATAAATTTACCAGAACATTTAGATCTTCTTTTACATTTAGCAACCATATACTGAAAATATAAGTAGCATAAAACAAGCACAAGGATACACAAAGATTTATCCTGGGAAAACCCCAAACCCGGGGAAAAAAACCCAACCAACCTTTCTTAGATAAATTCTTTCTGATAATACAATCCAACCATGAACAAATTCTTCTTCACAAGAGTAAAACTGATAATGAAGAAAGCTTGATACAATAACTTATCTCTTTCTCCTTGTCAAACCCTAGCAAGGTCAGACAACTACAACTGCAACACCACACAAGGCTAGCGCACCTCTCTCGGAGATAGTGCACAAGAGAAACCACCAAGAATAACCAAGAACCCCGGATGCTGCAGTAGCTGCGTCTTCTCCTTTCTTTAGACTGCGTCTCCTTCTTGAGTGAGATAGTTGAGTGAGTGAGTGAACAAATGAGCAAGACATCACCTTATTTATAGTCTTTAAGTCACTTTAGCTGGGGCCGACTTCTCTTCTGGGAAATTCTATTTCCCCTTTATCTTTTCCTGTGGGCCGACTTCTCTTCCTAGGAATTCCATTTTCTCTTTATTCTTTTCCTGTGGGTTGACTTCTCTTCCGGGGTGTTTTTCAATTGTTCAATGGTCTTCCTTTGATTTCTGGAATCTTCTTCTTCTCTAAGAAAGGTTGTCCATGAGGGAATACCTCCTGCTGCTACCAAAACATCAACATAAAGTTTGGATTNAAACAAACATAGAAAACAGTAAACAGTTAGTGTTCCAAGCAAAAAATTTGGCTCAGGAACATTACATTCTTCTGGAGTAGAGTCAATCATTACTGCATCCCTTGGAGCCTCTTGCTCCTCTTTGTCCTCATCCATGTGAGACTCCCTAGATTCCTGAAGGATGCTTCTTCATCAAATGTAACATCCCTGCTAATCTCAATCTGTCGCTATCTGGGGATGTATATTCTGTAAGCCTTCGAAGTCTCACTATATCTAACGAAGGTGCCCTTCTTTCCTGAAGAATCCAACTTCGTTCTCTTGCCCTTGGGAACATGTATGTACACTGGACAATCAAATATTCTCTAGTGGGTGACTTCGGGTTTCTCTCCGGTGAATACGTCTCCTGGTGTCTTGTTCCCCAATATCTTATGCGGACTTCTATTCTGGACATATATGGCTGTACTGGATGCTTCTTCCCATAGATGCATGGGTAAATTCTAGTCATGGATCATCGCTTTAGCTCCTTCTACAATCGATCTGTTCTTTCTCTCTGCAACCCCATTTTGCTGGGGGTTGTAGGAAGTTGTCAACTCCATCTTAATCCCAACTTCTCTGCAAAAGTCTTTGAACTCATTTGAGGTGTATTCACCTCCATTATCCGACCTCAAGATTTTAATCTTTCTTCCAAAGAGATTTTTTGCTAAAGCCTTGAATTCTTGACACTTGTTAAAAACTTAATCTTTTGCTTTCAAGAAATAGATCCATGTCTTACATGAGTAATCATCAATAAAAATGACATAGTACGAAAAGTTACCTAGAGATGGCACCGTCATCTGTCCGCATACATCTGAATGTATGATGTCCAAGATCCCTTTGGATCTGTTGTCACTGCTTGAAAAGCTTCCCTTGGCATTCTTTCCAAGTGCGCATCCTTTTCATACTCCATGCTCTACCTGCATATTTAGTAGACCTGATACCATCTTGCTCAAAACTGGTAAGGCTCTGTAATTTAGGTGAGCAAGTCTTCGGTGCCATAGCTCACTAGAGCTAACACTGTTGTGTACAAGGGCTTGTTCTGGGTGTCCCTTCAATTTATACAATCCTCCTTCTCGGACACCAATCACAGTAGCTGAATTTATACTTGAACTCTTGGGCCATAGAAGGACTTGGCCATCCACAAAAGCTACCTTGAAGCCTTTATTTTCTAAAGTAGAGATAGAAAGAAGATTCTTCTTTAAGCCTTGTACAAACAAAACCATTTTTTATTGAGATAGAATTACCTGAATCAAGCTAGTTGAAGGCTTCTCTTACTCCTCTGACTGCATGCTTGGAATTATCCCCAAGTTCTACCTGAAGGGATGAACTCTTCTCTGTCAATTTTGTAAGAGAACTTCTGAACCTAGTCATGTGCTTGGAAGCACCACTGTCTACTAGCCAAATATCACTTACTTGAGTGATAATACCTGTGAGAGCTGAGACAAAGACATATTCTTCATATTTTGATTCCTTTGTCATGTTTTGAGATGTAGACTCTTCCATATCTGCCGCATGTGCATGATGTTTTCTCTTTCGTTTCCCTTGAGGACATTGATAGGCAAAATGTCCCAACTTCTTGCAAGTGAAACATCTAATTTTAGATACATCCTTCTTATGGTCTGGAACTGATATTCTAGTTTTCTTCGGACTAGTATTTCTCCTTTCTTTCCTTTTCTTCACATGAGCAACAAGAGCTTGGTTCTCTTCATCATTGGTTTTCTGAGACTTGGATATCAATCTTGATTCTTCTTGGGTACAGTCTGTCCATAGCTTGTCAAATTTGGGTAATTTACTTCTTGCACAAATTCTATGAACAAATGCGTCCCAAGAAGAAGGAAAGCCATTAAGAGTTGTAGTCACAAGCTCTACATCATCCACTGAATCTCCAATAGTTGCTAGCTGGTCCTTGATCTGCGAAGTTCTCATGAGGTAGGTGGACACTGTATCTGACTTGTTCATCATTACGTTTCTAAAGTGATGCCTTAGGGTTAGCTTTTTGCTTGTGTTCTTGCTCTCATATAATCTTGATAAGGCATCAAACATCTCCTTGGGTGTCTTCAATTCTGATACATTGGGAATCAAGTGGTCCATGATTGAATCTGTCAACATCCTCTTGGCCTTGATTTCATTCTTCTTATACTTTGCCTTGGTGTCTTCTTCTTTTGGTTCTGGGAGAACTTGCTTGACATGATCCAAGAGCTCATTCTATTCTAGAATGAGTAGTATCCTATGCTTCCACGATCTGAAGTTGTCTGCTCCATCCAACCTATCCTCAACTCTCATACTGATAATCATTTTCGTTGGTAAAAACCCTATGCCTGAAAAATCTCAAAATTTCAACCTCCTTGAAAAGTCAACGCTAGGGTTAGGCGAGTTGCTCTGAAGTGGAGTTAGTCCCAATTATTTCGGAAAGAGTGCTCAACGAGCTTGACAAAAAAAATATGTGCAGCGGCAAGGTGCTGCAACAAATCCAAAGTGCGATCTTCCTTCTAGTGGTTAAACTGTTCTGAAGGTAACCTGGATCTGAAACCATGTTAGATTTTCTTAAATTTATAGAGCAATAGATTTACCAGAACATTTAGATCTTCTTTTACATTTAGCAACCATATACTGAAAATATAAGTAGCATAAAACAAGCACAAGGATACACAAAGATTTATCCTGGGAAAACCCCAAACCCGGGGAAAAAAACCCAACCAACCTTTCTTAGATAAATTCTTTCTGATAATACAATCCAACCATGAACAAAYTCTTCTTCACAAGAGTAAAACTGATAATGAAGAAAGCYTGATACAATAACTTATCTCTTTCTCCTYGTCAAACCCTAGCAAGGTCAGACAACTRCAACTGCAACACCACACAAGGCTAGCGCACCTCTCTCGGAGATAGTGCACAAGAGAAACSACCAAGAATAACCAAGAACCCCGGATGCTGCAGTAGCTGCGTCTTCTCCTTTCTTTAGACTGCGTCTCCTTCTTGAGTGAGATAGTTGAGTGAGTGAGTGAACAAATGAGCAAGACATCACCTTATTTATAGTCTTTAAGTCACTTTAGCTGGGGCCGACTTCTCTTCTGGGAAATTCTATTTCCCCTTTATCTTTTCCTGTGGGCCGACTTCTCTTCCTAGGAATTCCATTTTCTCTTTATTCTTTTCCTGTGGGTTGACTTCTCTTCCGGGGTGTTTTTCAATTGTTCAATGGTCTTCCTTTGATTTCTGGAATCTTCTTCTTCTCTAAGAAAGGTTGTCCATGAGGGAATACCTCCTGCTGCTACCAAAACATCAACATAAAGTTTGGATTTGTTGGCTGTTTTGGACAGCGAGAGAACAGTCCTAAAACAGTGAGGAAAACAGTTTGAAAGTACCTTGAACTTAGTGCCCAACAAGAGGTCATATGATAGGCCTGTTGGGTAGCCTTAGGAACCTCATATTTCTACTGGTATCGGAGCCTAAGGGCAAGTCAGTGGGTTGAATTTTGGAGCAAACCGGGGGCAGATTTTGTGAGGGTAAAGATCACATCTGTTGGCTGTTTTTGGACAGCAAGTGTACAGGCCTAAACAATGAGAAAAAATCAGATTTGAAAGTGCCAAAACTTAGTGCCCTACCAGGACAAAGATAGACCTGTTGGGCAGATTGTTACACAGGTCGGGAGCTTCTTTTCACGCTTGAGATTGGTGTGTTAGAGGCAGTTTTCTTTTGTTCAGATCAGATCAGTTTTGGTAGCAGTGGGCAGCCATGTTAGTGGCGGGATTGAGGGTGGAGGATAGGCTAGCAGGTGCTGGCAACTGGTCTCCTTGGAAGGCCAGAATTGTTTTGATATTGGAGGAACTAGAGCTATGTGACATTGTACAAGCTCCAATGATTCTTCCACTTGTTACTGATCTTGTGTTGATGGCAGAGTTCAGGTAGAGGAATATCAAGGCAAAGAGAACTATCTTTGATGCAGTTAAAGACCATATCATACCTCATGTGTCTGGTAAGACGTTTGCTCATGAGATGTGGGACTCATTATGCGAACTCTACCAGATCTCTAACCAGAACTGATGGATGGTGCTTCAGGAGAAGTTGAGGAGCATCAAAATGATCAAGGCTGAGTCGGTTACCTCATACCTCTCAATATTTACTAAGACTTGTGATGAGTTGGCGGTCGTTGGAGAGATACTGGATCGTACGGTGTTGGCGAGGACAACCTTAAATGGCTTCTCCAAAGAATGGGATAATTTTGTGTGAGGCATTGTGGCCAGAGAGACTATGCCCAGTTGGGAGAGGGTCTAGGATGACTTCGTGCAGGAGGAGCTGAGGCATGGCTCCACATCTACTAGTCAACAACAGGGTGTTGGAGATGGTGATGAGAGTGATCTTACCTTTGTGGCGAAAGGCAAGAAGAAGACCGGATAGGGTCCCAAAGGAGGGGCCAAGCAATAACAACCAAGAGGAGGAGAGCAGAAGAAGGACATGAGCAAAGTGAAATGCTTTGCTTGTGGCGAGAATCGAGATGGGGCATTATGCTGGACAGTGTCCCAAGAAGAATGGTGGCACGACAACTACACCAGATGTGGAGTTCACTGCTCAGTTCGAGAGGGAGTGTTCTTTCATAGTTTGTTGTTTGACAGTTGAGACACCATCCAACAGTTGGTGCATAGATAGAGTTGAGGAGGTCCCACAGATTCAAAGTGTTGCAACTCAGGGGACTCAGACTCAGTTATTGAGTACACCATATTCAGGGGTGACTGGTCCACCCGGGACAACTTCAATTTCAGAGTTGCCGAGTATACAGACAGTTGGTGTAGATGCTTCAGGGTCACAGACTACTTTGCAGAGATTTGCTGACGAGACTCAGGGGCAGAGGGAGACTATTCTGAGAGAGGTTACTTAGGGGAAGAGGAAACCGAGATGGTTTCAGGAGACCTTGAAGGAAGCCAAGGCATATGTTGGAGAGTCTCAGAGGTTGGTCAGAGAGAGTAGGGCACTAGAGCAGTTTGGGAGACGAGCAAATCAGTTTCAGATTCCACTTTTGATGATNTTCAATTGTTCAATGGTCTTCCTTTGATTTCTGGAATCTTCTTCTTCTCTAAGAAAGGTTGTCCATGAGGGAATACCTCCTGCTGCTACCAAAACATCAACATAAAGTTTGGATTTGTTGGCTGTTTTGGACAGCGAGAGAACAGTCCTAAAACAGTGAGGAAAACAGTTTGAAAGTACCTTGAACTTAGTGCCCAACAAGAGGTCATATGATAGGCCTGTTGGGTAGCCTTAGGAACCTCATATTTCTACTGGTATCGGAGCCTAAGGGCAAGTCAGTGGGTTGAATTTTGGAGCAAACCGGGGGCAGATTTTGTGAGGGTAAAGATCACATCTGTTGGCTGTTTTTGGACAGCAAGTGTACAGGCCTAAACAATGAGAAAAAATCAGATTTGAAAGTGCCAAAACTTAGTGCCCTACCAGGACAAAGATAGACCTGTTGGGCAGATTGTTACACAGGTCGGGAGCTTCTTTTCACGCTTGAGATTGGTGTGTTAGAGGCAGTTTTCTTTTGTTCAGATCAGATCAGTTTTGGTAGCAGTGGGCAGCCATGTTAGTGGCGGGATTGAGGGTGGAGGATAGGCTAGCAGGTGCTGGCAACTGGTCTCCTTGGAAGGCCATAATTGTTTTGATATTGGAGGAACTAGAGCTATGTGACATTGTACAAGCTCCAATGATTCTTCCACTTGTTACTGATCTTGTGTTGATGACAGAGTTCAGGTAGAGGAATATCAAGGCAAGGAGAACTATCTTTGATGCGGTTAAAGACCATATCATACCTCATGTGTCTGGTAAGACGTTTGCTCATGAGATGTGGGACTCATTATGCGAACTCTACCAGATCTCTAACCAGAACCGATGGATGGTGCTTCAGGAGAAGTTGAGGAGCATCAAAATGATCAAGGCTGAGTCGGTTACCTCATACCTCTCGATATTTACTCAGACTCGTGATGAGTTGGCGGCCGTTGGAGAGATACTGAACCGCACGGTGTTGGCGAGGACAACCTTAAATGGATTCTCCAAAGAATGGGATAATTTTGTGTGAGGCATTGTGGCCAGAGAGACTATGCCCAGTTGGGAGAGGCTCTAGGATGACTTCGTGCAGGAGGAGCTGAGGCATGGCTCCACATCTACTAGTCAACAACAGGGTGTTGGAGATGGTGATGAGAGTGATCTTACCTTTGTGGCGAAAGGCAAGAAGAAGACCGGATAGGGTCCCAAAGGAGGGGCCAAGCAATAACAACCAAGAGGAGGAGAGCAGAAGAAGGACATGAGCAAAGTGAAATGCTTTGCTTGTGGCGAGAATCGAGATGGGGCATTATGCTGGACAGTGTCCCAAGAAGAATGGTGGCACGACAACTACACCAGATGTGGAGTTCACTGCTCAGTTCGAGAGGGAGTGTTCTTTCATAGTTTGTTGTTTGACAGTTGAGACACCATCCAACAGTTGGTGCATAGATAGAGTTGAGGAGGTCCCACAGATTCAAAGTGTTGCAACTCAGGGGACTCAGACTCAGTTATTGAGTACACCATATTCAGGGGTGACTGGTCCACCCGGGACAACTTCAATTTCAGAGTTGCCGAGTATACAGACAGTTGGTGTAGATGCTTCAGGGTCACAGACTACTTTGCAGAGATTTGCTGACGAGACTCAGGGGCAGAGGGAGACTATTCTGAGAGAGGTTACTTAGGGGAAGAGGAAACCGAGATGGTTTCAGGAGACCTTGAAGGAAGCCAAGGCATATGTTGGAGAGTCTCAGAGGTTGGTCAGAGAGAGTAGGGCACTAGAGCAGTTTGGGAGACGAGCAAATCAGTTTCAGATTCCACTTTTGATGATCAGGTTACAACCATACTCACTGAGTCTTTGCCAGCAGACAAGGATGTCCACTTTAGGGACAAGATTGGAGGGGTGAGTGACATTTTTCTCGGTAAGAGGGAGTGTTGAGATTTGGGTACCTTGGAAAGTGGTTCCCTTGTGTTTGTGAGTCTCTAAACACAAAGGGGGGGAAGTATTACCCTCACACTTTACTTTATGTTATAATTTCACTTTGACTTTATTCACTTAAGTCATAAAGTGAAATTAGTCACTTAAGTATAAAGTGACATTTAATTCACTTGAGTAAAGTGAATTAGAGAACATAAAGGAAACTATGGAAACTTAAGTCAAAGTGGGTTTCCAAATGAGATTTATGAGATGTAATCTCATTCGTTGATTAGACTTGGGATAGATCTAATCTAGGCCCTTGATCTTCTAGGGTTTGGCCTAAGAGAGGCTAAAGGAGGCAAGAGGGTAAAGAGAGGCTCATTATTCTCACTTGAGAGAGTTGAGTGAAGGAGAGGAAGAGAGGTAGAGGGTTTGAAGGAGAAAGAGGGCGCACCATCCATTTAGGGTGCACTTGTTCACGAAGGAAGCTTTGTGAGAAAGATTTCATGGAGGAGGGGCGCTTGAGCATGGAGAGTTGAGGGGCGCACCAAGCTTTGGAGAGCAGGCGCACTAGAGTTGAGGGCGCACCATTGTTTGGAGAGTGGGCGCATTTGTGAGAGTTGATAATTGCAGCTATGTGAGACATTCTCCAGCTTACAAATCTGTGAGGTGTGGATCATTGCAACTATGTGAAGTCTTTCTCTCAGCTTACAAACATGAGAGAAAGCCCCTAAGAAGGGTACGTGGTTCCTGTTTGAGACAGAGATGGGAACGTAGAGATGACCTCCTCCATTCAGAGAGTTGATAAGAACTCTACATGATTATCCAGTGGGAAAGGCAATCTGTTGAGTTAGGATGTGCCTGTGGCTGAGCACAAGGTGAACGTGTGAAATACCAAAGTGCTAGGTGCATCGTAATGAGAACAAGAAATGAAGATGATGTATTAGCCTCCTTTGAGCAGAAAAGTTGACGAGAAGACTCCAGATGATTCTCCTATGTGAGGCAGTGGGAAAGAAGATCTGTAGAGTGGACGTGCCTGTGGACGAGCACAGGTGAACGTGTGAAGATCTGGT
>JZKD02S1240543.1:0-12331 GCA_000966675.3 Picea glauca
ATTTGATCTGCAAAGTTGCTAATTCTGATTTGAGATTCTATCTCCATGACAACATAGTTGACAAGCAGGTGTATGGTGTCTTAAAAATTTCAAATGATACATCTTAAAGTCGTAGTCTAAACATTCTATGAAATGATTCTTTTTCGACGATATTTTACGGGGACATTTGCCCTAAATCTGGCAAGAAAATGTTAAATCCACATATTTGAGTGATTATTTCTATATAATCCAAGTGCCCCATGGGTTTTTCAGCATGCTAAATCCATTTATGCATTCATAAATTGATTTTAAACAACAAAAAATAGTGATTTTGTGCAAATTTATATTGTCGGATTTCGACAAAAAAAGTCATTTCGTAGAATAGTTAGACAACGTTGATCTTAAAAATCTGCATTGGAAATTCACACAAATGTTTGTACAACAACCCATATAATAACTCGCTCCAACGTATATAAAGAATACAATGAATACAACATTGTCCTCAATGTCAATGATAATCAACTTCGAGACAAGTATATAAGAATGAGTCCAATACAAAATAAAAACAGTTGTAGTACACATTGATTTCTTCCTTTCATCTAAGTGATTAGCAAAGGAACAAGCACATGTTTATTTACAAAGGAAGAGATAGAAAATGGATTGGTCTTGTATCACAAAGGCTTGACCTTGTTGACCAATATCTTATCATGTTCATTCATAAAGGGTGTTTTTAAATTGTGAAAATTAAAGTCAATATATTGCAAGTATAGGGGGGATGTGGGATCTGAAGGGGTTTATAGGTATTGGGGGGTATAAAAAGGGGTATCTAGTAAAATTAGGGGTTTCTTTTATTGGAAAGACGTATTAGGAGGGGGGTTTAACAAAAGGATTTTGGTAGATATTTTTCAATATCTAGTGAAATTAGGGGTATTCTTTAATATGCCATGAATGAAGGTGTTATGTCACAGGTTTATAGAGTGAAGACCTGTGTCTTGTATGAATGGATAATGGAATGATTTGACTCAAAAGCACCATTACCCAACAAAGAGTACATGTGACCCCATCACATGCACACTCTACAGGGAGTAGATTGGCTATTAAAATAACTTAAATAGTCACACTAGATACACAGTGAGAAAGACTCTACTTCTATAGGTTTCAGCACCCATGTATTGAATCAATAGATAAAGTATTTATGGAAGTAAACAAACATGGGAATGCCAATGATATCGAAGGAATGGAATAATTATTGTAGTGAGGGATAAAATTAGAAGTTTAGCCATTGATCTTAATGCTCACATAGGAATGGATAGTGGTATTTGTATAGCTATTGTCATCCACAAAATGCTAAGAGAAATTGATTTTTGAGCTATATTTTTTGCCAATATGCCCTGTAACTTCATTATATGAATCTATTAGAATACAAATTGGGAACAATAATGCTCTCACTCATAATTTACACAACAATCATAGAGAAATCACAAATAAATTCATGACATAATGGACATTGTGTATACCTTGGAAACCAAATGGGAAACCAACTTCAAATGGTTTATTTCAACATTCTCATGTTACAATGTAGGCTATATGCTCATGTTCCATTTAACATTTTGCACAATTAGTCCTCTTGTGCATCCTCACCTATCGACCAAAAAGTGTCTTTGTGGGTTGATCTACAACAAGATAAGGTAGAGATGGGGAAATGGGAAGCCCAAGCATCCTTGTTCTTTCATTTCCCATTCCTCAATGTTTTGTCCTATTTCATTTTCTTTCATTTATTTTTTTTAATGCTTGCATTGTATTTTTTTTTTCATTTTCAACCATCATTGATTGTCGAATTTCTTGTGAGTATTGAGTTTTACAACCATTAATTTTTGTTTCCCTCCATTTCGGATCAACTCGCCATGGTGTCCTCAGACATAGAAATCAGATGGGACAGAGGGAAAACCACTTCTCGTGAAAGTTGAAAGTGGGATATGACCACGTTAAGCAAATAATTCAACTCCCCCAACCTAACATTCAACTCCAAATACTACTAGAAAGAGGTAACCATAGAATTCCTTCTCTAACTCTTTAAGCTCTAGCAATTGTGTTGTCAATTCCACGACATAATTGTTGCTAGCCCTATTGTCCACCTTCGATTTCCACTCCAATTCATCTTTCCATCAACTCCATTTGATAGTAGATATGACCATAGTATTTTCTTCCCTAACCATCTCTCTCTCTTGTAATGACTTAGACTAATCTGTACCTCCTTTAGATTACATAGAACATATCAATGATTCCTACAATGGAAATGACATATTTGCAAACAAAGGAGAGCATTAGGCTAAAGGAAAAATCTCTATAATCTAGATGATACCAACCCCATAGTCCTAGGTCCCTTCTATTATTTCTAAAAGGGGGTTGGAGATGAGATAAGGATCAAATGCATCAAAGGATTCCCAACATCCCTCCTTAAAAATCCACATGAATGATCCCACCTCATGCTACTGAATGGATTATTGAGATGGTTGTTTCTCAGGTAGTAATCTATCATCAATATCATAACATCATGGGAGGGATGTGAAGGTTGGCACCTCACCATTTATCACTAGAAAACCTTATTTAAATAGTGCACCCTGATTCACTTGTCAATCGAACACCCCATTTTTCCTTCACAACACTTGGAAGTAGAAGAACTTTGCAACACCTTGGTTTAATTATAATTTTCTTTGAGTAATAAGTGAGATCATGATGACTCTTGTAAGAAGTTGTTGCACTAAAGAATCGATAATGATGGTAGAATAACCAATTACCATGATCTAATACTCTCCTCTCCCTTTCAAGGGGTTGAATCATTAATAGACATCTCAAGCCTCAAATTCATTGTTTGATGACATGCCCAATCAAGCCCCAATCAAATTCCATTTGAATTTATCCTTTAGGGTTGAGTATAGTGGCCCCAACCCTAACCGCCACACTTGCCACACCTAACTAGCACTTTATTATCACTTAAATAAAATCTTTTTTTTTTATTAAATTAATAATTAAATATACTTTTATGAGAATAAGCAATCAACATAACTATAGGCCATGTAACGCTAATGGATTTCAAATTTGTTTTTAATGGTTTTTCTCATAATTTTTAATAATCAAAATATTTATCTATTTTAATTTTGGATCTAAGAGGTATTGATGGGGATTAAAAAAATTGAAATGTAAGCCTTTAAGTACTTAAAAGATATTAAAAAATCTTCAATTCACACACACACACACACACACACACACACACACACACACACATATAGAGAGAGGTAATTTAGTTAAACCTTATACCAAAGGCATGTTGTCAGCGGGGAAGTCCTATATCAAATGTTGAAATCTAGTAGTGTCCCTTGAGGTTATTTGTTACTATTGTGTCTAGTAGTTGAGACATCCTCCATTAGGATATTTTGGGAGCAGGGGGGGATCCCACAAGATTTTCCTTAGAAAACATATACATACATGAATGCACACACACACACACACACACACACACACATGTTGATGTATAAAATGTTGTGGATATTCCTTTTAATAGTTCGTCAACATATCTGAAAAATAAAATTGAAAATCTACATTATGAAGGTTAAATTCCTTTAGATTCCATAACACTTAGTTACTGGTTTTCTACTTATGCATGAAATAAATAAAATACGGAAGATAGAGAACAATAAAGTACAATCACACACCATACACAACATAACACAAAGATTTTCTTTGAGAAATCCTTATGAGAGAAAACCCAACTAGAAGGCGAGACTTCTCTGCTCTCTTTTCTCTAGTATGGAAATATTGCAAGTAAAAAGGAGAAGGCATTCTCTATGGAGCTACCTGAGACCTATGTCCTATTAAGTTGCTACAAAACATTAACCCCCTCTATTTTTATCTCTAATTTCCCACTCCCAGTTGTTTTTCTCTGCTATGGAACAAAATACAATAACATAGAATGGAACCCCTTCTCCCCCTAGTGGCCCGATATTTAATGTATCCCAATAGCCATCTAGGGGTCGATTTCTTACTTCCTCAACCCTTAATTGTGGTATGGTTTTGAAACTTCTAGAATCTTCTTGAAATTTCTGATGTGACTAGCTCTATATGCATGAGTAGTGGGGGTTGATGTGGCATCCTCTAGTACCATGGTAGTCAACACGATAGGCACAAATTTTTCATACGAACTCTGATTGAAAAATAGTTTGCATTGTTGGAAAGGTCTCACAGTGTAGGACATTGTCAAGGGGTGGGCATAAGTTTTGGACACCATAACCCAAAAGAACGTTGTTTAATGCCTCAAAATGGCATGGGAAGGTTCAAGACCCCAATTTTCCAAACTGGGACCTTCCACTAAAATGAACCTGCAAGCATACTCATCCAATTTTTTCCACTCTGAAAGCATCGAGATATATGAAAATTAATATAATGATCCAATCCAAATCATACCTCCCCATTTAGGGATGATTTTGGTCCCAAAAATATTCACTGAATGAGTTGAGGAAATTTTTCCTCTACCTTCTCCCTAGAGTACCACTTTGCTTTTCCTCGAATTTGTCCTTTCCATTTAACCTACCAAAGGTCATGCTACCCCTATATTGTAGTTTTGGACCGTGTCTGCAAAATTGTGTCCTCTTTCAACTCTACTTGAGAATCTCATGCTAAATCCTCTATGGAAGGTAGTACCTTCTCCTCTTCCTAATCCAACATGGCGGGCTCATAGAATTTAAGATTCTCCACATTCACTACTTGGTAAATACACATGTAAGGGGGTAGAATGAGTTTCTAGGAGTTGTCTCCCACCTTTTCCAATACCTCAAGAGGACTATACTATAGATATTTGATCTTCTTACCAGTGCCTTGTAGCCTTTCCTTATTTAGTTGTAAACATACTATGTCTCCCACTCTAAATGTTCTCTCAATTTTATGTTGGTCATGTCTATCCTTGTACTTTTCCTATGACTTCTTCAGTGTATCTTGTACTTGCAAATGGATCTGCATGATCTTATCAACATTTTGTTTTCTCACTCTGTTTTGTTGTCCATATACAACATCTAAGGGTGAAGGTTGCAAATACTCAAATCAAGTTTCAAAAGGAGACCTACCAATAGAAGTGTGGACTGATTTGTTATAAGAGTGATGTGTATAGATCAGATTTTCATCTGAGGCCTTCAAATGATTTTGATTGAAACCCCTCAAAAGCTACACCAAATACACCTAGTGATTCTATTTGCTTCTTGTGAATCCAAGTCCCAACATATAAGTATCAAATTTTTTATACCACATCCTTGGTGTCTGTTTTAATCCATATAGGTACTTTTTCAGCTTGCATACCAGCTCCTTCTTTCCCTTCATAGCAAAGTCTTTTGGTTGCT
Organism: Picea glauca; assembly: GCA_000966675.3. Taxonomy (NCBI): domain Eukaryota; kingdom Viridiplantae; phylum Streptophyta; class Pinopsida; order Pinales; family Pinaceae; genus Picea; species Picea glauca. The sequence continues at coordinate 5,367 of JZKD02S1240543.1, forward strand.
TCATGTAGATTTATTCTTCCAGATCCCCATGTAGGAATTTTGTCTTCACATATATCTTTTCTACTTCAAAATCAAACGCAACAACAACAGATAAAAAAATCTAATAGATGTTAACTTCGCAACATGAGAAAAAATCTCACCAAAATCAATTCCCTCAACCTGGGAATAACATTTTTTCTACTAATCGAGATTTGTATTTCTCCACTTTTCCTTCTACATTCAGCTTCGTTTTAAATACCCATTTTCTTCCAATGGGATTTCTTCCAGTCGACAACTCCAATAGATTCCAAGCCTCATTCTTATCCAAGGCTTCCATTTCTTCAACCATGGCCGTTTTCTAGAGTTTTCCATTCTCTGAATCCACTTCCTCCCTAACAGCTCTAGGATCATCATCAGTAATATACAAAGTAAAATTTGAATGGAAATCAAGTGTAGTATACCTTTCTGGTAGCCCTTTTTCCCACATCGATCTCCTCAATACTGGAGTATGAGGGTCTTATTCTTCTGATTCTTGTTCTTCTGTAGAGTATGATTCATCATCCTTTGGATCGAACTCTATTTTCTCTGGTTCTTCCTTACATGGTAGGACTTCATGTTTGACAACATATTTCATTTCTATAAATACCACATCTCGAATATACACAACCTTCTTAGTTTCAGGGTTCCAAATCTCATATCCTTTGAGACCATCTTTATACCCAATAAAGATACACTTTTCAACCTTCTTATCTATCTTACTCCTATTTTCCTTTGGAACATGAACATAAGCCTCACAACCAAATACCCTGAGATTTGTGAGAGAGGGTTTCTTATCAATCCATACCCCATGTGGAGTGATTTCATCTAGTGTTGATGAGGGTGATCAATTGACCAGGTAACAAGTAATAACCATTGCCTCTACCCAAAATTATTTCCCTAACCCGACACCACTGATCATGCACCTTGATTTTTCCATTAGCGTCTTGTTCATCCTTTCTGCAAATCCATTTTTTTGAGGTGTATATGGGTAGTCTTATGCCTTTCTATATCGCACTTATCACATAAATCTTCAAATTCATTCCCGCGGAACTCTCCACCATTATCTATCCTTACCACCTTAATTGTTTTCTTTGTTTGATTCTCAACGAGAGCCTTAAACTCTTTAAACCTGTCAAAGACTTCATATTTATTCCAGAGGAAATATATCCAAGTATTCCTCGATAATTCATCTATAAATGAGACACAGTACACAGATTTTCTGAATGATGGAACCGACACAAGTCCAAACACATCACAGTGTTCTAGCTGTAAAATTCCTTCTTCCCTCATTGCACCAGAGGGGAATCTTACCCGATTTTTCTTCCCATATATACAATGTTCAAAAAAATCAAAATACAAAGAGAAGTTAGACATACCTTCAACCATACCTTTACCACGTAGTAGTCAAAGAACCTTCTCTCCAATATGCCCCAGCCTTTGATGCCACAACATAACATTTTCTCCAAAGACTGTAGGATTTTTTTCTTCTTCTGCTCCAATATTAGGAACAATGGAACTATTACACCCATTACTAATAGTGTTTCCTTGCATCTTATATAGAGTTCCAATATGAACTCCCTTCAGCAACACCATTACTCCTCGAACCATATTGCAGGTTTTTTTTTCAAATACTATTTTTACCCCTACATCATCCATTTTTATTACAAAAATCAAAATTTTGGCCAATCCTGGGATGTGAAGAACACTAGAAAGTGTTCTAATCCTTCCATATATGAGCCTCAGTTTGAATTTTCCTCATCCTATGATTTTGGTTTTCGAGTCATCACCTAGGAAAACATTACCTCCATCATACCTTTCATATTCACAGAACCACTCCCTGTGGGGAGTCATGAATATGAAAGGATGCACCTGAGTCAACCAACCATACGTCATGATCTGCATGTGTTCTTGAAGAAGCCAAGTACACATCCCCTCCTTATTCCTTGGAGGTATTTTCTTCTGTAGAGGGAGAACCTTTAGATCCCTTCACTTTATTAATGTTTTTGGATCTAAATTTCTTCTTGAAGTGCCCTACTTTCTCACGTCTCCAACATACCTTTACAAAATTTCTGGGAGATTCAGATCTACCCTTAGACCTAGATCTCCCACTTGAGGACTTATATATATTTATTTTATGGGAGCATCCTCTTGCAAATAATGAATATTTTTTCTGTCCTTCCATGTTCTTCCATATCATCTCCTCCGACAACAAGGATGAGACCACATAATCAAAACTCAAGGTAGTTGTATTAATACCTATGGCCATAACCAAACTACCCCATGAAAATGCTTTCCCAATGTCTAATGGGTACTAATAAGGGATGGTATAGACATTTCTTCCTATTATTGGGCTTGCTAGTACAACAAAGTATGCATCCTCTAATATATCATGCTACATATTCTTGCATTCTAGGCCAATACACACACCTTTGTAAGTTGAAAATTTTCATTCCAATACCAAAATTTCCTGCAACCTTGGAGGTGTCAGCCTCTCTAATAAGCTGCAATAATTCACCTTTAGGAATAAAAATCTTGTCAATCTTGTATAGTAGACCATCCTAGAAATGATATTCAGCCTTGTTGTCACCTTCTTCTACATGAATTTGTCCCTGTAGTTGTTGAAACACCTCCTTGAATTCCTCATCATCTATGTATGACTCTTTGTATGCATTATGGGTAAAAGGATACATGTGCATTAGAGTTCCTAATGCTACAATATTGGATGTGGTTGGCCATGAAATCATGTCTGTCAACTTTATTTTTCTACCATTCTTATACTTGATGACCAAATGAACCAATTGTAAGAACCCCATCTATTTGTAGTGCCCGATTTGTTGTAACTTACTCTAGGCCTACAAATGTTGGAGTTGTTGGTGATATGTGTGGATGATTGTCTCCTTTCTAATCAAATAGTGCTTCCACTTTTTGACAACTTGTACTCAGGAATAGATCTCCTTGTCATAGGTAGGGTATTTGAGGACCTCCCCATGAAATAATTCATAATGATAGAAGACATTTCTTCCTCCTTGCATCAGGATTGCTCCCATGTCATACCCACTTTCATTTGTCTCCACTTTGAAGTGCTTCTACAAGTTCGGTAGCATGAGCATTGTTGATTGAATGATATTTCTTTTCATCTCATCAAATTCCTTCTGTTGATTCTTCCCCCACTGGAAACTCTTACTTCCAATTGTTATTATATGGAGTGGTGTAGCTACTACTAAAAAATAAGTTATGAACTTTCACAAGTACTTTGATGCCCCAATAAATCTCCTTACTTCTATACAATTTGTAGGAATTGGCCATTTCATTATGGCCTCCATCTTGGAAGGATATATATTGAGATCACCTCCATTGATCAAAAACCCCATATACACCAAGTACTACTGAGAAAACTCATATAAATTGAGATTTGGAAACAACTGGTGCTTCTTCGGGGTCTCTAACAGCTATATAAGATGTGAGATGCTCTAGGTAAAACTATAAACTAGTATATCATCCCATTAGACAATAACAAATGAATATAGATAAGGGTGTAAAACATCATTCATTAGTCTCATAAATGTAGTTGGTTTGTTGCATAAATTGAATGGCATAACCAATCAGTCATACAAACCTTGTATTTTCCTTAAGGAAATCTTCCAGGTATATTCTTCTTTGATTTGTACTTGGTCATATCCTAATTTCAAATCAATATTAGTGAAGAACTTGGCATATTTTAGCTGATCCAACAAATCATTGATGATAGGAAAAGGGTATTGATTCTTCAATGTAATATTTTGCAATTCTCTGTAATTGATACACATTCTCCAAGTCCCATACTTCTTGGAAACAATTATGATGGGTGACCCACAAGGTGAGATACTTGGTCGAATCACACCCTATTCCAACAACTATTGCAATTTTTTTGTTACTTCCTTTTCTTCCAGAATGGACTGTCTATACAGTCCAATATTCGACAAGGGGGATTATGGAAATAATTGGATTGTATGCTCCACTTCCCTCTTAGGTGGTAGCCTGTTATTCTCCTGGAACACTCCCCTTTGTTCCTTTATAAACTCCTCCAGTTCATGTTTATGCAACTTAGTACATCGCTCCATGGATGTATTTACTTTTAATGACTCTTCACTAGACTGATTTTCCCTTAGGAAAATTAAAACTTATTTTTTGTTAGAACTAATTAATTTCTTATCTTGATTAGAACTTACTAGTGAAATTTATTATTTTCCTTTGTGCACATTGATGATGAAGTATTTCCCATCCTTGATTAGGTGGTCTTTCTTGTCTCTCTAAATGAAGACAACATCCCTCATATACATGTAGGGGCTTCCAAACACTACTCCATATACATCCAGTGGTACTACATCCAATTCTACTTCATCTATCAAATCAAAACTTCTCGAGGTAAAAAATGAAGTCTTTTCCCCCTTCGATCCTTTTTCCTTGGAATGTTTCCACAGGTTTGAGCTTCTCACTCCATTTACCCAATATTGGCACGTGGTCTACTGTTCTTCTCGCCTCACAGGAAGGCATGATCCCTAGTTGGAGCCTATGTTGGAGCCGCCCTTATTTTATTTTTACCCTTCACAATTTTGAATGTTTGATACTTGAAATCTCAAGACAACCTTTTGATTTTTCTCCCCCCGAAAACTTTGAAAAAAATCTGCAACCTTGTCGAATAAGCAGCGATGCTTTTCTGCTCTCAAAACAAGTCCACTTTTGTAAGAACGTTCGCTCTTTTTGTTTGATTTCGGGATATCGAAAGTCGGATACTCTAATCCTTGAGTTCACACGTCCCGAGTCATGAAGCGGCGAAGTCGTTTTCAATTTTCGCCCGAGGCTTTAACTAGGGTAAAAGCTTTTAACTCATGTTTTGTCATCATCAGGGTTTCGCGCCTCGGCGTTCGTCAAACCCAAGTTTTTATTTTTACAGCCCCGAAAGCCAAGAACATGAGGTACTTTTTTGATAACCCTGGTCAAGGATTAAAGGCAAAAAGCTAACCATGGTTAAATCTGTTCTCGGCGTCTCGCCACTCAGCACTATCTTTTCGAAAGTTACGACGTCTAAAATATCGACTCACGAAGTTGCGACGTAATTATAGCAAGATTAATTAGTCGCCTAATCTAAGATTTTCTTCCCCTAAGTTGAGCCTTAATTTTCGCCATCTCGCGGTTTCGCGACTCGGCATACTAATCTCCCAAAAACTTGTCTTCGAAGTTCTGAGTCACGATATGGTGAATAAAGTGATTATGCAATTAAGGATGCTCCAAATCGCAATTACTATTAATTAAGCAAAAATCGGTCCTCGCAGTCTCGCGAGTTGAAGACTCAAAATGTTGAAAGGAAATCCACAATGCAGCGAAAAGTGAGAAAATTATTAACGTTGCTAAGTTTGAATATTTTAAAATAAAGCAAGATATGTCCCATGCATCGAGGCTTGCACATTTCCCGAGGTAACTATTTGCTCTCCATACTCCGACTGACTGTCAAACCGCCAAAATTTATGACATTAATGGGAATATAAGGTAAATCTATGAGTAAGATCGGATTTTTTATGACATAAGTTATTTCTAATTTCGAATTGACAGGCTTGATCTGAAAGGTACTGTTTTTTCAAATATATGCAAGAGCTACGTTTCATTATGCATTTTTCATAGCATACGGAGCTCATTGTTTATGAGTTCACTATTTTTTGCATGTATACGTAGTTCTATCAAAGGAGAGCGAAAACACAAACTGCAGCCATGGCTCTGCGGAAAGCAGCAAAGGCAAATGTCGAAGTCACAGGACAGGGCTCAGATAATGTCTCCGATACTTCACCCTGAAGTGTCGAATCAATCTCTGACTGGTCGTTTGTGTCCAATATTCTGCAAGAAGAATTGGTAGATTACTCAGAGGACTCTAACGACATCGAAAGAGATGATCTACACACCAAATACAAGATTATCGTCCAATCCGGGATGCACAAAGTAGCAACCAGACCACGGTTGCTTCCGTATTACGACATGATCTGGTGGGCGTTGGACCACATAGACTTACCTACCAGGACGATCATGAACAACCAGCGAGTTACTGTCTGGACTTTTAGGCCCGAGCATCTACAAACCATGTACAAGCTACCTTCTACGTCTGAATATTCATGTGGTTCTGATTTCCTGGAGGAATTCAAAGAGAAAGAGTGCACCCAGTACGACAAAACCATGTCCGGTTTGATCAAAGATTGGGTTTCGCGCGCAGCGAAATTCAGAGCAAGTGACCAGGGCGTTTATTCTATCTCTTCTTTGGAGCCACAGTATAAATATGTGGCCATGATGACATGCTGGATGTTTGGGCGAGAAGACACATCTCATTTATACATCGGATGGGTGCCTCTCATGTTTCGAGTCGCAGAAGGTTGCTCATTTAATTGGGCAAATATGCTCTCAGACAGTTTGGCCAACAGGGTCACAGCGTATCGGGAGCAAAAGGCTAGTGGGAAACCATCCTCGTTTTTCATGTTAGCATATATCATGGACGCGGTATGTTCCATGACACCATTCCCCTTGATGAGTTGGGCTTGGAATCCAACCTATGAAAAACCCGTGCATGAGTATCATGACAAATTGTGGGAAAATAAAGCAGGAAAGTTCACATATGAGATTTTTAATTGGGTGATGGTACCCCTGCATATCACCATCTTTGGGCACCCACCACCTCGCGTCTCGGATAGCATTGCAACAGGTCTAAGTGGCATCGTGGATTGGTATGTGGAGGCAGTGTTTTCGTATATCAGAGTTTTCGGGGCTTCTCTTCCCCCTCATGCGCTGCCTTTGTTCATCCCCAATAAACTGTCTTGTCGAGAGGTTGCATGGAAAATGGTAATTGGAGGAGTGAGCAAAGAACTCAAGGGTTACTCAAAGAAGGTATGGCCTTCTTTTCCCATTCGAATGAATTCATATTCTTTATT
>JZKD02S1240565.1:0-12331 GCA_000966675.3 Picea glauca
CAACAATACACAATATAATAGAGACACAAATATACGTGGTTCACCTAGTGTGGGCTACATCCACCAAAGAAATTTCCAGGTCCTTCCTTTTTATTATCCAACAAAATGAAGGAATGCAATCTATAGGACACCTATTGTAACTTCCTCTACTTTCTCTCATAGTCTCCTCTCTCAGAATAGAATATTCAAAATGATACAAAGCTGCAATACAATTCCATCATAAAAAATGTTTTCCTTCTAGGGAAAAAAACCTAACATAAGTTATACTATCAGATCTTCGACCTTATAATGAATGGTCCATATTTAGTATGAAATTACGATATACATTTACAAGGCAAGTTTTCCTTTGGGGGCTTCACCGCTGAACTCCCGTCGGGGGCCCACTTGTCCCCTGACCCCCCAACCGGGGGGATGATCCCCCCATACCTCATAGAGGGGAAAACCCCCCCTACAAACCCCTTGCGTGGAGGGATGTATAGTCTTCTAGGGTGTACAGTATTCATGATGTATAAACACAACTAAAAACAAAGACCTCTAAATCAAGAAGATAATTAGGCTCCACAAACAACAATGTCCCACTTGGAGATTGGTCACAACAACTCCACCACTGTTGTACTTGTTGGACTATGATCGACCTTTGACATAGACAATTTCTCATCTTCACCTTCATGCTTGAAGACCAACTAAAATTGAGCAAGAACTCAATTTCTCCCTAGTTACTACCTTTGTTACCATGTCTGCAGGATTCTAGCTAGCTAGTGTGTATATTTTCCAACTTCAAATGTCCATCTTCCAAGAAGGATCGTATGAAATGGTACCTGATATTTATATTATTAGTCATTATAGTCTTCGAATAGAATGACACTCTCACTGGACCCCTTTCTCTGCCATGCAATCCCTCAGGTTGTCCACCTCCTCCCAGGGATCCATTGCATCTGGTCAATAATCTCCATGTTGGGACTCTCAGGATTTGTAGCTGTGGGAAAAACTTAATGCATGCCAATGCATATCAAACATGCAAGCATTCATTTGTGGATGGAATACACCAACAATCACTACTGCCAACTAAACCATGAATCCTCTCCATAATTTGTTTTTCTCTCCCCAACCAATATCAAAAGGGATGAAGAATGAAGACTGGGTGAAAGAGTGAATGGATAAAGAATAGAATGAAATGTGTGAACAATGAACAATGAAAAATGAGCGAGTGAGTGGATGAGTGAAGAAGAATCCCCAAAGCAACCCATAATATGGGTTTATATATTTACTTGCAAATCAAGAAAAATATGGCATTCCTGAAGAATATCATGTAACCACTCCTCTCCATTACAAAATTATGGGTAAATAAAATATAAAATATGAATATTGATCTATGCATGTGAATATTTCATGCATCTTTTTTAATTAAAATTTGATCAGAATTCAAAATTAGTTTAGAAGAGGGCTTGAGGTAGCGTGCTTGGCCTATGAGTAGCTAGGTACATTAAATATTGGTATGGATGAGTACGTTACATATTGGTATCATAGCTTCAGGTTGAAAAACTAGAATGGTATGGGACGAAACTGTGGATAGGGTATTATGGTTAAAAATGGATATGTCCTTTGTATCTTAAATCTCTAGAAAGATAGCATTGCAGAGATCACACATAAGCCAGATTATTGTGCATTAAGTGATCCTTTGTGAAGGTTCATAGAGTCATGACTGTCCCTTTTGGATATCAAGAGTGATCACAACCATTGATCTAAGATGAGAAAGAGATGGAGAACTCTAGAACTTCTTCATTTCATTGATTATGGGAAACAATGCACAAGCATGGAAAAGGACAAAGTCAGGAAGTCCTTCCGACCATATGATCTGAAAGGAGGATCGGATGAAATATCAGTCATTGGTCAGGGTCATCTAGCATTGACCACTTTGAGAAGTTAACTTCAGGAGAATCAAACCATTTTAGAATTACTATTACCCGAAGTCCCAGAGTACCGAAGTCTTGAAATCCTGTTGAACGTTAGATCAATGGAAGAATTAGGGAGTATTGCAGGCCATCAAATTTGGAGAAGATATGGTGGAACATCCATTTTATTGATGATGTTTCATATGCCATGTGGCTGGGGTACCATGTTGGGACACATGTCACCCATATTCATTACCTTTTGGACCCTAACCTGTTCATTTTTTAGTGACACATGGCACACATGCCATGGATCCATGTCACCATAGGTGACATCATCATCCGATGTCATCTCTGGGAGTATGGCTTTCGAGGGTGTCCAATGTCTCTACCAGTGAAAGTGCTGAAGACCAAAGTCACGAATTCACGTAGACCATCGATGTAAGATCCCTTCAAGATCTTTCTCAACCCTTAGATCAAGTAGTGGAAGGATGGCGTAAGAACTTCGATAGATATGACTCTGGGGGAGTTTAACGACTCAGGATTTGTAATATCCTAGAGTCTCAGAGCGTCGAAGTACCAAAATGAATAAGGACCATCCATACCGAATCTTGATTAATTCATGGTCATTGGATCAAATAGTGGAAGGATAGCGTAAGAGAAGGTGTAAACCGAAGGTAAGCGGTCATCATCACTTTATGACCGCTTCAACAGGTATCACTCCAGGGAAGTTGAACAAATCAAGAGTTGTAATGTCTCAGAGTCCTGAAGTAGAGAATTCACATGGTTCGTTTATCTGATACCCTCCCAAATTTCAAATGGTTCGATTTAACAGTGGAAGGATAGGGTAAGATCTTTGACGAGTATCACTCTGGGGGAGTTGAGGGAATTGGGAGTTGTAATGTTCTAGATTCCCAGAGTGACAAAGTCTCAATTTGATTAAGGCTATCCATATCAACATCTAATTAATTCATGACCGTCGATCTCGTTGAAGCTTCCATATGAGCCAGGATCGTCCAGTCGATGGGAGATCAAATATCAATCGTTCAATCTGTTAGTGGAGCTAATAGAAGGGTTTTGATGAAGTATACTCTAGGAGAAGTTAGAATATTTAAAATGGAGAATAGACGAATGAAAAAGTCCGAAGGAATTGGTCCTAGCATCGGTCTCATGATTAGGTAAAGGGGTCAATTAGAGGCATGAAGGGCCTAATAGTAACCAATCCCTTAGACATTGTGTTCGAACAAGATCTTGCGTAGAAGAATATAGAGGAAGGTGCTAAAGAGTGAATAAGCCCATGGTTTAGAGCCATGGTCACAAGGATAGTAGATTGAAGGAAGATCCTGTGCAGAATTCAAATTTTGTACTAGTTAAAGAAGTTGTGGAATATTTTGACAAGACCTTATTGCAAAACAAAAGAAAAAGGGTTGAAAGTGATTTTTTTCGGGAAGCCATAACTTTTAGCTCAAATATCGAATTGGGGAAATGTTATAGTAATTGGAAAGATTATTAAGAGGAGGATAACATGGAACTATTATAATATGGAGAATGGTAATATATTCTTCATGAATTGAGAAGAAAAAGGACTTGTAGCATTGTTTGGATTTTTTTTTTATAATATGCATAATTCTAACAAAATGGTTTCTTGCACATTTTTTCAGAATTAGGGGGTGTAAACATATCAGTTCAGTATAAAAATGCATATTCAATAAATGGAAGATGGAGAGGGATATTACAACCATTATAAAGAGGCCAAAGTTCAAAATATGAGTTTTGGTAATGCAGATACACAATCCAATAGACACCAGACCAGAGGGGAGCAAGAAACATTGATAGAGACTATGAGAAGCCTAAAAATAGAAGTGCAGAGTTACAAAAAAGACAATGAGAGACTGATAAGAGAACAAAATCAAATAAATTCTCAAGTGATGAAAATCTTAAATCATTTGAAAAGGAAAACAAAGAATGGATCAAACTCAAAACACGAGGAAGAGGGAATATGTCATGACCACATAAGAACTGGTTATTCAAGAAGTGCTAGAAGAACTCATAGACATCACTCACCTCTATACTCAGCAAGGAAATGTTATGCATCTGAATATTCCATAAGTAGTCTAGAGCTGTCTCTTGTTAGGAACCAAATAAGAAGACATGAACTTGAAAATTTGCAAGGAGAGCTAAGGAAGCTTAAGCCACCATCCTTTGTTGGTGAAAGAGAAAGGGAAGATGATGTTGAGGCATGGTTTCTTGGACTCATGAGGTATTTTCAATTGCATAACTACTCATCAAACCTAGAAGCTAGAATTTTCGCATACCGTTTACATGGGAAAGCTGCTGTGTGGTGGGATTAACTGAAGCAAGTTGAGCAGATTAATGAGAATAGGATCACTTGGAAGGAATTCAATAAATATTTTTAGAAGGAGTACCTTTCAGAGAACTTCTATGATAGGAAAATTTAGGATTTCTTTGAACTTAGGCTGGGAGGCATGACCATGGCATAGTATGAAAATAAGTTCGTGGGGATGCTAAAGTATGTGGGGTTTATAAAATATGAGAAAGTGAAAGTACAAAGGTTTTTGAGTGGTTTTCCATCCTTTTATAAAGAGAAGATTCAGTATGATGAACCTAGGACTTTGACTGAGACCATTAGGAAGGATAAGTACCTATATGAGAAAGAAAAGGGAAGAGGTTCTTTGCAGAAATATTGGAAGGATTAGAATAAGGAGAAGTCTGATCAGAGAAAGAAAGGATTCAAACCTCCTTTCAATAGAAATAGCCCAAATAAAAATTATCTCGATCAATATGCTAAGGATGAATCCAAGAGACAAGATTCCTTGAGAACAATAATCCAATGTTGGGGATGCAAAGAAGATCACCTGTACGAGGATTTTTCTCACAGAAAGGAAAAAGTGAAGACCATGCACAAAATCCAAGAGGCTACAACAGTAGAAGACATGGTAAGAATATATGGAACCTTAGATGATCGACAAGTAGAGTACCAATCCAATATGAATGAGGTGGAAGGTAAAATCATTAATCGACCTATTTTTATTTTGATTGATTCAGGAACAAGTCATTGTTATATCGATCCTAAAATAGTGGATAGATTACATTTGGAGAAAAGTAAGCTTGAAAAATCAAGTTTGGTTTAGCTAGCCATTGTAACCAAAAGGAGAATCCATGATAGGGTCATAGGTTGTTCCATAAGTCTTAATGGTGTGAATACTAATGCTGATATATATATTATACCATTGGGGTCTTATGATATTCTAATTGGAATGGATTGGTTGGACAAGAATCATGTTGTCCTAGATTTTCATAACAAGACATTTACATGTTTTGATGAAGAAGGAAAACATAATACTGTGAAAGGAGTTCCAAGGCCCATCTCTATAAGGGATATTTCAACCTTATAAATGAAGAGATGTTTTAGAAAAGGATGTCAATTGTATGCAACTCATGTGGAGGAACCGGAAAATACAAAGGGGCCAAGACTTGAAGATTTTGAAGATGTATTCCAAGAAATACCCAGGTTGCCGCCAAACATGGAGATAGATTTCTATATTGATTTAGTGCTAGGAGCTTCCCCGATATAAAAACAACTTACATAATGAGTACACAAGAATTAAAAGAATTACAAATGAAGTTGGAAGAATTGTTGAATAAAGGGTACATACGTCCAAGTGTTTCACCTTGGGGAGCACCAATACTCTTTGTCAAAACGAAGGATGGAACCTTGAGGCTATGTATTGAATTTCAATAGATGAATAGATCCATTGTAAAGAACAAGTGCCCTCTACCTAGAATTGATAACCTATTTGATAAACTAAGAGGGGAAGATATATTTTCAAAGATATACTTGAGATCAAGATATCATCAGGTAAGAATCAAGGAAGAAGACATCCATAAGACAATCTTTAGAACCATGTATGGGAATTATGAATTTGTAGTGGTTCCATTTGGACTGACCAATGCACCATCTATCTTTATGTGCTTAATGAATGGAATATTCATAAATTATTTGGATAAGTTTTTCAGAGTATTCCTGGATGACATACTTGTCCATTCTAAGTCAGAGGAAGAGCAGGAACATCACCTAAGATTTGTATTGCAAGTGTTGAGGGAACATCAATTGTATGTAAAGCTTATTAAGTGTTATTTTTACTAATAACAGATCCATTACTTGGTAAACCTTATTTCAAAACAAGGTATGCCAATGGATCCAAAGAAGATTGAATCCATTAGAGGATGGCCAACACCTAGGAATCATTAATAAGTCATATCTTTTATGGGGTTAGCTAGTTACTACAAAAATATTTATAACAAGGTTCTCTAATATTTCTCATCCCATCACTTACTTAAAAAAGAAGGGAATTAAATTTGAATGGACAACACAATGTGAAGAGAACTTTAATTTGTTGAAATAATTACTTACTAGTGCTCTTATTTTAAATATTTCTGACCCAAATGGAAGTTTTGTGGTATGTACAGATGCATGCAAGGAAGGACTTGGTGGAATCCTCACTCAAAATGGGCATGTAATTGGTTATGAGTCCATAAATATTAAAGAGCACGGGAGGAAATATGCCACACATGACTTGGAACTTGCTACCATTGTTCATGCTTTGAATATGTGGATGCATTATCTCATGGGAAATAGGTTTGAATTAAGAATAGACCATAGTGGTATGAAATATCTTTTTGAACAACCAAATTTAAGTTCCAAATAGATGAGAAGGATTAAATTTTTAAGTGAATACGATTTTGACATCAAGCATATCAAAGAGAAAGAAAATAAAGTTGTTGATGCACTTAGTAGAAGAGTACATCTCATGCATGCTACAACTATTAGTATGCACCAATTAGTTTTAAAGAGAAGAATTTTAGATGCTATTGTCACAGATCAGGATTACCTACAGGTAAAGGAAAGGTTACAACAAGAAAATGTACCACAAAAAATTAAAGAATATGAGATGAAGGAAGATGGATTAATTATGCATAAAAATAGAATTTATGTTCCTAGTTCCGAAGAACTTAGGAATTTGGTATTAAAAGAAATGCATAATGTTCCATATGCTGGACATCTTGGTTACTAGAAAGCAATTGCAGTAGTAAGAAGCAAATTATTTTGGCCAGGAATGAAAAAATATGTTGTTGATTACATATCTAAATGTATGGAATGTCAGAGAGTGAAGGCTGAGCATAGGCACCCAGTGGGTTTGCTACAACCATTACCAATTCTAGAGAAGAAATGGGAAGTGGTAACCATTGATTTTATAACTAAATTTCCCAGGACAATAAGACAACACGATTCAATCATGGTAATGGTAGATAAATTGACAAAAGATGCTCATTTTGTTCCTATAAAAATGACTCATACAACAACTAATATTGCAGAAATTTACATGAGGGAGACTTCTAGGTTGCATAGGATACCTAAGGTTATTGTCTCAGCCAGAGACACAAAGTTTAATTCAAATTTCTAGAGGGGATTGTTTAAAGAATTTGGTACAAATATGAACATTAGTACACCATACCATCCACAGTAATATGGGAAGATAGTAAGAGTCAACCAAGTAATTGGAGACATGTTGAGAATGTATGTTATGGATAAGCCATCTAAGTGGGAATATTACTTGTGCTTGGTTGAGTTTTCCTATAATAACGAGTATCAGGATTCATTGAAAATGATCCCATTTTAAGATTTGTATGGTAGGAAATGAAATACTCCAGTGAGTTGGGAAAACCTAACATATAGAGTGGTACTTGGGCCATAATTTCTCAAGTATATGGAAGACCAAATGGTTAGAATTAGGCAGAATTTAAAGGCAACTCAATATAGACGGAGAATTTATGTAGATAAGAACAAGACAATTAGAGAATTTAAAGTGGGGGAGCATGTTCTTTTAAAAGTGAATCCCAGGAAGAGATCTGTGAAGTTGGGTAGTTGTACAAGTCTAGCAGCCAAATTATGTGGTTCATTTGAGATATTGGAAAGAATAGGGCCAATTGCATACATGATTACATTGCCTGCTTCCATGAATGTGCATAATGTATTTCATGTCTCTTTTCTAAAAAAATATGTACAATATCCTAACCATGTTATTGATTGGCATCTGATTCAGGAAGAGACACAGGGAGAATTTCAGGTCCAGTCAATGCAAATGTTGGAAAAAAAAGTCAAAATGCTCTAAAATTGAGTTATAGAGTTGGTAAAAGTCTAGTGGACCTGCTATGGTCCTGAAGATGCTACTTGGGAGCATGAAGATTCCATGCTGATAGAGTACCCGTAACTTTTTGAATAAATTTTGAAATTTTGTTTTCTGTTTTGTATATGCATTGAGGACAGTGCCAAAATAAGGGGGAGGGGATGTAATACCCTAGGTTTTTGAGCCCCATATTAAATGATGTATTTTTTTAATATATGAAATGACAGAGTGACCAAACAATTAAAATAGGCCGGTGGGCCTAGGAAATGTAATGTTTTGATCATTATTAATAACAGATACATCACTGTCTGCTAGAAGGACACAAACAAGAGTAATAGGGGGCTATGATTCCGCAAGAGAGGGGGATTGAGGGGATAGGTATTTATTTTATATTTTATCTACCCATAATTGTTTAATTGAGATGAGTGGTTACATGAGATTCTTGGGGAAGGCCATGCGGTTCTTGGTTTGCAAGTAAATATATAAAACCATCTTGTGGGTTTCTTGGGGCCTTATTCTTCACTCATTCACTCACTCACTCATTGTTCATTCTTCGTTGTTCACACCTTTCATTTTTTTCTTTCTCCATTCAATCCTTCACCTGCTCTTCATTCTTCATTCCTTTTTATCTTGGTTGGGGAGAGAAAAACAAATTGTGGAGAGGAGCCATGGTTTGGTTGGCAGTAGTGATTATTGGTATATTCTGGCCATGAATTAATGTCGGCATGTCTGAGATGCATTGACATGCATTAAGTTTTTCCCATAGCTACGAATCTTGAGAGTCCTAACATGGATATTCTTGATGAGATGCACTGGAGCCTTGGCCAGAGGAGGTGGACAACCTGAGGGACTGCATGGAAGAGAAGGGGGTCCATTCTCTTGGGTTGTGCAGGATGGGTAAAAGAGAGACGGTGTACTTTGGATTGCTGTGTGTGCTGAGAATCATATCATGGGATATTGAGTGTTGACTGGTTTGGGAAGCTGAGTTACACTCTAGAACTATCCTTGTGGACTCATAGCCGTGGCTTGGGGGTGAAATTGTTGTTGAGACTTGGAACATCGGTGTCTACAATTTGGTGGAAAATCCTTGGTCTATATCCAGTTAGTGATTCATTTCATTAAAGATAAGTTCTCTCTCCGTCATGGTTTTATTTACCTGTATATTTATTTTCTCTTTGTATTTATTTATCTATGAAATTCATATCTATAATATGAATCCTTGATGGTTATTTCTGTGCACAACATATGGTTAATTTATTTTATATTGTAGCTTGAATCTTGATCTATGCATGTGAATATTTCATTCATGTTTATTAATTAAAATTTGATAAGAATTAAAAATTAGTTCAGAAGCGAGCTTGAGGTAGAGTGCCTGACCTGTGGGTGGCTGGGTATGTTACAAATTGGTATGGCTAGGTACATTATAGGATTCAAAAATATTGTAGATATATTCAAATCTGGGGCAGTGGTCCTCACTAGTATGAGGAATCCTATCAGTCACTAGAGTTTCAACTAGTCGAGACGATGATTCGGGGCCTGCGAGACCCTCGAAGTAAACCAAACTCCTAGGTATTTTGGGATTTTGGCTCTCCATGATGAATAACTATATTAACCTACAATAACACGTTAAAATAAATATAATCTTATCTTACGTATAATGCATTAGCGGTAATAATGAAAAACTGCTTAAATGATAGATAACAAAAGGTTACCAGTAAGCAATAAGTTGTAGTAACAGGGAAGACAATATCAGTGAATGAGGGAGTCTAGACAAAAATTAAACTTCACGGATTGGGTGTTTGAAAAATTACGGTGCCAGTTGTGTCATGAAAGGGTATTTTTATAACTCGTAATGCACATCCAATTAGCACAAGTATGCCATAACTCAGGTTTGTACGAGGATCTTGCCAATTCTGATCTTAACTTTTCCCATTAATTCATGTCATTTCCATAATTAAATATTATTAAGTAGGTTAGGCGCATTGATTAAAAAATTGGGGGGAGCACTAAACCACATCCTCGAATAAGAACATTGTTTGGGTCACATTTTCGAAGTATGAAATAACATGGTTTTTTTTAATTCCGACGAAAAAGGTATCAAAGGTATTTTTCCTAACACATGGGCCAATGTGCAGGCATGGCGCATCAACCAATGAATAGTAATACAGACAGAGGTGGGACCCATTGGGGTATTTGAATCAAGGTAAATCATGATGAGTGCAGAAATAAAACTCGAGGGGAAGGTGTCGATGGAATATTCATCGCTTGTAAAGGTGCACTAAACCATGTGTTTATAGGATTTTAGGGTTTGGTTGTCGTGGTTTTGAAATATATGGAAAGTTTGAGCTTTGATGATAAAGGTTTCAAAGAATATTCTTTTGACTTAGGAGAACATGTGAAACATGCATGAGAAGGGTAAAAAATCCATCAGAGTTTTCTTTTCGGAGTGTGATGAGACGACATTTAAAAGGGGTCACGACGAGGATGGTATCAAAGGTAATATTCCTTCGATACCTTGGAAACACTTTCATATTCCATAAGCAATAAAGACAACTTTTTTAAGAATGGAATAAAACAAGCCCGTCAATAGTCCAATCTTGGGATGCCAATTGGGAAAGTGGTCATTTGACATGTCAACACAAAATTTGGGGTGGGGCGCTACAAAATAAAGTAGGGGAAGAGTTGTTATCGGATTAATTGGTAAGTGTGGACACAAACATATATCCCTAGCTTCTACAGGAAACTATAACAAAACATAACATAATACACACTTTGCCTTAAACTTCATCAACATATAAACTAGTTTAATGAGGTACAAGTGACATACCTTTTAAACGATGCGTGTTCCTTGCTAGTGTCATCCTTGTAGCTCCTTCCTTGCGTTTGCAAAATAGTAATTTTGTCTAAGAATCACAAAGAAACACAGAGGGAAAACAAAGATATATGTGTTTTGATGAAGTCTATGTATATGATCAAGGAATTATATAGGAAAGAAATGTATTACTGTATTAAGTGAATAGAAAGTGGAGAATACAACCCATGCCTTGATGTTTTAAGGTCCCCTTTCAATGTCTCTTCACTTCTACACACACACATTTTCTCCAATTCCTTGAATGAAGAAGATCCACAAACTGACTTGAAGAACTAAAGCAAAGTTCTCAAGAATAATCTGAAGTAGAACTCTCCATACAAATCTTAGCGTATTAAAAATTATCCTTTTCCATGAGATATCCCTCTTTATATAGTGTGAAAGAGATATGGATGAGGATATTAGGATGATCCCACCAAATCAGAGAAGTGAGTAATATCCAAACTGATTGGAGGCCACCTCATCTTCTAGAATATTCCCTTCTAGAACATTCGTGAAATTTGACCTTTCTCTTTATTTAAGCATCATCGCACCCTATGAACAAGCATCATGTGATGATGTCATAGTCTAGGTTTAGGTTAGAGTGTGACGATCAGGCATTTTCACACCCCATGCATATAACAGGATGCAACGGCATTCCTTGAAATGGTTTTTGAAAGAGGAAATCAAATCAATTTCCCCATGGGGAAAGTCTTCTTTTAATATTTTCAGGGAACATAAAAACATGTTTTCAGGTGATCACTGAGGTGACCAAAATAATGTGTAACAGAATTCCCCCCAAAGTATGAAGCTGGAACTCGTGACAGCTGAAATACTTTGTAGAATGTGTGTGTCAAAAACAAGGAGCACATCGATCAGGAACCTGCAAACAAACAAGTATCTATATAATATCATACCATCTCTGAGGTAGTAATTCCCATGCTCAGACTACAAGTGACTCTAATCATAAGTGTCAAGTGATCCATGGCCACTAAACATACACTGTGAATCCATGCCATCATAATTCGACATAGCCACCAGGAATACAGATATAGCTGTTATCACTGAAATTTCGTCCGCACAGGGCGACAAGAACTCTGCATCATCAACACAGAAAAACAGGCATTCATGGCACAAGGATTAATTCCATAGCACAGCAAAAGGGCCAAAACTATACAAAAATAGCTAAAAAATTAAAAAGTGCAGCATACCCACTAAAAATGAGCACGCGCGCGCAACATCTTCGTATATTGCGCGCATATGCGCGGTCGTGGGGTACAAAACCCGCGCGCCTGCCAAACGGCGCATTTATGAAGCTGGTCGGCCTCCCAACCACTAATGGATCGGCTCCCAAGTCGATTTGACATCAAATCCGAGCTCAATCT
>JZKD02S1240576.1:46287-60810 GCA_000966675.3 Picea glauca
AAAAGGAGGTTGCCCCCTCGAAGAGGCTTATTATCTAAAATTATATCTTTTTCAAGGCGTTGAGTACTTTTCCTGAGGTTTTTCTATGCTATATTGATGTTTGGTTCTTAACATACACACCAATCTAAAATGATGAACTCGATGCTTAATCCTAAGAATGAAATAAAGACAAATCGCGCACACACACTGCTGTAAACTACAAACACAAACACACATAACGTATACAATGAGGTTTACCTTAGTTTAGGCGATGGGCCCTTGTCGAACCAACAAGGAATCTCTTAAAGAGTTAACAGACTAAAACTTTCACTCACATCCATGAATTGACATAAAAGATCTTCTGTATTAATTCAATTGGTAAATTGGATCAGCAGTCTTTTACTTCATACATGACGACGACAAGTATTGTCTGATTCTTATCGTGTATTTTCTACATTCCTTTCTACACAACATTCCTTGTATAAGGTAAGCTGATACTACCAATATGTATGGATAAACATTAAACAGTTCAGGAAATCCCAGAATTACGATTTACATCGAATTTTGAGGAGTCGACTCCATCCTCATGACACGAAGTGCATGAGCGATGGAGTCTCTTGCAATTGGAGAACTAACTCAGATGCTTCCATCCAACTGTCTTCTCGAACCCTCCACCATTATCCAAGTCCAACTAGGGCATCCCGAAATAGAGGTTTTAGTACCAGATTGCACGCAGTCGTGAGTCTGGTACTGGAATAGAACAAAGCAAGGAGTACCAGAATAGCGCACGTTTTGGTACAGGATCAAAATTTTCTTCGGTACCGGATTACATGGTGTCTAGTAGTGCCAGATAGACTGCTCATAAATCAAATTATTAGAACTATACAAAATAAAACATTTTCAATCGAATTAATTAAATAAAGTTAAACAAACATGCTTTAAATCACCAATTACCTCTTGTAGACATGGCATAGCTATTAGGCATGTATTTTGGGAGGGAATAGTCTAGTATAGGTTTATAACATAGGCAAAAAGACTTAGATAGAGGGTAATATAGGGTATTATCTTATGGAAAAATGGAGACTCAACAGTTATAGTTGCAGAAGATAGGGACATCTTGCTAAGGAATGCCCTGGTGGAAGACCTAGTTGTCTCTGTTGAAAAGATTTGGACCACGAAGTATTAGATTTCCCTAGAATGATTGCTAAAATTGAAGGCATGAATCTGAAAGAAGAAAACCCTAAGGCAGATCCAGAAATAATAGAACCTTAGAGAGAATCAGACAAGATGTTACTATAGATACAAGAAACCTTGAATGATCACTGACATGTTAGATTATCAGAGGTCTTTAACAAGAAAGAATGCATCGAGGTATGAATAGGAGACTTCGGAATTGACTGTGTTCTGGATGAGGAAACACAGGTAAATGTTATGACATAAAGAACTTGGGAATCTATAGGGAGGCCTATTATGACCCCTTCACTAAGTGGAATAGGGTTATTCAGAGGGAAACTAGTGAACCTATGTGGAAGGATCAATCAGATATTTATGAGTGCTAATGGAACTTCAACAGAAGAACATTTTGAGATTATCAAATTTATTGAGGACAGCGTCCCGTTTACTATGTTACTTGGAAATCCTTGGATTGAAAGAGATCAAGACAGAAAGAAGGAAGAAGAAAAAGTTTTAGAACAACAGAGATAAGAGTTAAAAGAATTCATGACCAGAAGGATCACGCGGTTGATTGAAGAACATGAGAACAAATTGAAGTTATATCACACTAGGAACCCAGATATCAAAGTTATCAGAACACTAGAGGACTCACAGAAGACTGAAGTTTCTATCTCATATAAAGAAGAGATGTTATACATGAACCCTAAGAAAGAACCTCATCAGCGTGAAGTAAATATATCCAAGGAAAATAGGAACCAGAATGGGAAAAGAACTACTGAGATGAAGCTCACTGGAAAGAAATCTAAAAAGTTAAGTAAGAAGAGGGAAAAGATTGAAAAGTTGTAGAAGATTCCAGATAGAACATCGCAGAAAAAAAACTTGCAGAATGGGAGCTTCGCCAAGATATCAGAACATCGACCTATGGAACTTCGCTGTGACGAAGCGATATATCCGTTGGACCGATATACCTGTTCGACTTCCACCCTGAACAGACAGAAAAGCATTAAAGGATCATCACTAGACCATTGGACCGCACCATAATGGACATATCAACGTTAATGGAAGCTTCATGCCTGTTGCAAGCAGACCATTGCTGAATTTCTTATTTAGTTCATCGCGCCATGCATGAAGAAAACTTTTTCCAACTGAGAATTAGAATCCCACATAATAGTAGTTTCATACAGTGGTCATAGCGATTTGGTTGGTCACCCTAGTATAGTATCTGAGATCATTGTGAACCCCGACTAATTTTTCTTTCCGAGCGCGTATGTCCGACGAATTTAGCGCAGCCTAAGAATCTACAAGAGAGGTACTCGCTAGCCTCAGAATCAAAAGAGTCATGTCGGAATGAGGGTTGTCTACAGGTTTATAGGCATCATCGACGAGAGGAGTGCAAGCCTCCTCGTCGACTACTTGAGTAGAAAAATCCCGAGCCGGTGCAGAACATGGAACTAAACATAAAGATGATATGGCCAATGCGAGATTGGTTCCATCCATCCTACCTTCTTACATACCACCTCTGAACAGTGCGATCAACAGAGATAGTATGCCTAGATACTTTGAGTACACTCTAGTCACCACGTACATATCGAAAGGGGTACACGCAGTCTTCGTAGATCAAGACAACATTGCAACATTGAAGTTCAGTGACTTCAACCTGGGAGATCATAAATTTTACAGAATGCTTTCCCCACACAAGTACCTAACCAGAACCAAGGGAAAGAACTTGAAGATCATCCCTCAACAATGGACTATGAACCTCGCGCAGTCCACTCTATTGAACGTCATGAAGATCCCACATTTCCGACGTCACCAAGAAGTCAATGCATGTGTTAAGATACTCTTGGTGAGCTACCACGAAGGATACCT
The DNA here is from genome assembly GCA_000966675.3 of Picea glauca. Taxonomy (NCBI): domain Eukaryota; kingdom Viridiplantae; phylum Streptophyta; class Pinopsida; order Pinales; family Pinaceae; genus Picea; species Picea glauca. The sequence goes on from JZKD02S1240576.1 coordinate 49,309, forward strand.
ATGATTGAACCACCGCATCACAGTTGATCCAGTGATGATCAATAGGATCACAGGTCTTATCATGCAGGGCCCTAATCCCCATGAATACTATCGTGGAAAGACCATGAACCACGCTCTTGCTCAGAAGATCAAAGAATATTATGGCGATGTTGAGAAAGGAGCGTGAGGCTACAAGGTAGCCTCTATTTAGAGCGACACAGTGTGCCTTACATGTCAGCTGATCGCAGGGAAGCTTGTTCGCAAGAATCGACCCATGCAAGTATTCGGCTTTGTAGTTGACCTAGAAGGAAAGTACGCAGAGGGACTACAAATGAACTAGGTGAAGTACCTGGTGAATCAAATAGAGATTGATTGTAGAGAAGCCTAGGATCAGGGGCATGAATTCCATTTTATTTGGATCTTGATTCTTATAGGTTTCGTTGCATGGGAGCTACCGGAAGATGCAACCTTTCGGGACCTCGACCATTTTGAGCCCTTATCCACGAAGTTTAGTACCTTATGGTACTCGAATGATATGAGAAACCAATGGCAATCCAATGTTGTATTCCACACCTACTACAATTAGTTGAAGTGCGCCATCCAATCCAAGCCTCGAATAACCCCAAATACCCTCTTCAAGTTTAGGCCGTTAATGAAGTTCAACGTGGACCGCCACTTCATTTACATAATAGCATGCGCTAATGAGAACAAAGAGAAGTTACAGTCTTATTATAAGATGATAGAAGAAGACCTAGAGGAAATCACCAAGGAATGGTTGACAAACCTCCTTGTTTCAGCAAACCCCACAAAATTGTCCGACATCGATAGCCCAGAAGCTGCGCAGGATACACCTAGGCCCAGTAAGAAGAAGAGGGATGAGGAAATACAGGATATAGATAGCAGATATGTAAGGACTACATCCATTACACCTGAGAAATAAGGTAATGATGAAGAAGTCGAACAGAGGCCAGAAGACGAAGAGGACTCGTTGAAGAAAAGAAAGGTTTCACCTCTGAAACCTTCCTCCCGGAAGAAACCTAGAACCCCTGTAACCAAGATGAAGACCACGCTCACCCCAAATGACTTTAGTTTCCTCCTCGCCACTATGAACGAAGCTATAGAAGAAATAACATAAAAGAAGGAAGCCAAGTAAGAGGCAATGTACAATAGAATTGAGAGCGAGCTCTAAGGAGTGCAACAAGCACTTCAGTCTAGCCGTGCAGTCTCCACTGCGTCCCTGCTAGAAGGAACAATAGAAGAGGGAGATGAACCAGTTCAAATCCGCAAGATTGTTGCCACAGTCGAAGCACTCCTTTGGACAGAACAAGAAGAAACCATGCAGGCCACCCAGGCCTTAAATCAAGCATAGGAGGAAATCATCAAGCATCGTCGAGCTACGCAACAAGAGAGGGATGCTCTCCAAGCAAAATTGGAAGAAGACAAAGCGAAGATCCAAAAAGAAAAGGAGAAGTTGCTCATGAAGCAGATCGGGATCGAAGAAGCAGTCAACAGAGAATTTCTCTCTATGACTGGCTTAGAGCATAAAGAAGAAGAACCCTTAGAATGCCAAGTGATGAAGCTTGTTGAAGTTATTCAACAACTTCAACAAAGAGTCGTAGAATTAGAGCTTCAGACCATACCAAGTACCCCACAAGAAGAGCATGACCAGTGAGAAATGACTACCCAGAGCACAATAGAAAGGATTAAAGCACTCAATGAGGAATGCAAAAAATTAAGTAGCAGAAGTGTGCAGATACATGAGAACCTAATCGAGAATCCTGAATTGCACAAATTGGAGTCACAGCTCCAGGAGGCAAAGCATGAAGCTGAAAAGCTACAGGCGTAGTTGAAGGCCCTATCACCCATAGAGAAAATGAAACAATCTCATGAGTAGTGCATAGCACAACAAAAAATCCATATAATCCAGAGCAAGGTAATGGAAGTAACTCAGAAACTTCAACCCTTGTAGGATAAGGCATGTCAGCTATTTATAGAGATTGAGAACCAAGGAACAAAGCTGGAATAGGTCGTGAATTCATCACAACAACGCCTATAAGGGCCGGTGAATGTCACACTCATCCAAGAGTTCATCGAGAAAGAAGTAGTTGCAACGCAGTAGGTCGAAGCAACTCGAGCCAAGGTCGAAGCAGCTCGAGCCGAGCTTGAGGCGTTTGAAGCAGAATTGATCAGACCTAAGTGACTCGGGATGAGTCACATGTGAGTGTTGGGGGGCTGTTGGCCCTTGACCAAGTTGTGGGAGATACTTGGTCATATTTGACCATTTTTGGGACTTCAACCCCCTATCGAAGGAAGCGTGCAAGACAAAGCAGAGATCACAGGATCTCGGCACTTTGGGTCCTTTTTGGGTTTTTGGGGATAATGTAATGGGATTGGGATGTCAGTTCGTGGGTTTACCCATGCTTAGGCCCAATTTTGTAAATGTATAAGTAGAAGTCTAGGATATATAAGAAGAGGCTCAAAAGATAACTTAGTAGTGGCTTAGTGCTAAGAGTTAATCTATGTGATAAACTTGCAGAGCTGAGTGCAAGTATGGTAAGTGTTGAGTGCACAGATTGTAAGGAGGCTCTGTGCTAGATCTACTTGGGGAAGGAGGATCTAGCGAGGTGCGTGCAGATATCTTGTCCTATGCAGAGTAGGATTTTGATAAGATCTATGTTGTAACCTGATTGACTGAAGCTAATACAAAAGAAGAGTTGGTGGACATAGCCCCAGGGTGGGGGTGAACCACGTAAATACTGTGTGTTGTGCTTTGTGCTTATTCTTAGATGTTTTGCATTGCTAAGTGCTTAGATTAGATTGGATAGATATATTCTTGGTTTGTGCTTCTGAGATTTGAATGAATGTTAGATCTGATATATATGAATATGCTTAGTGCTGATCTACTGGATTTGATCTATTTTACTCTTGCTAAGTGCTGAAATCTTAGATCTAACTGAATGTTGCGATGCTCTGTACCTTCTGCAAAGTATAATAAGGAATTCATATTGATGAATGACCTATGCTAAGTTCTTACTAAGTGTTGAAATCACAGAGCTGTGTCCCAGCTAAGGTTGCAGACACCTAAGTCTTGCAACCACCCCTGCCTCTACCTCAGGTGAGACTTCATCTACTTTGCAAGTGTTTTCGAAAGGGCCGGTAGTTAGGGTTTTGTTGGTGCACTGTTGTAAGCGTTGAACCTCGGGTTTTCCCCTGAGCCAACAGATAGGTTGTCTCGCGTTTGTTAACGGTAAACATCAATGACCAGTAATCAAATGATGTCTCATTGTGTTTGACCTCTGCTCCTTTATTCACATGATGTAGACTTGCACCCTTGACAAATAGTGTAGAAGACTTGAAGACATCACTATGTGGCCGAAACGTTCCCGATCTGTTGCTTCCTTTTCATTGGACCAGTACCTATATGACTTCAGTGATCATGGGAGATCAGATTGTAATCCATGGTATAAATATATCTTTAGTTTGGTTTTGAGACTGGTTCTACTGGGCTTTGTTCGTGACTATGATATCTTTTTGGCATGTAACTGCATTTGTATTTGCCTATTCATGGCCACAACCACTTGTTTGGTATATTTTTCACATGGATCTGCAGTGTATTTTTTGTAGCCATGTATGCAAAGTCAGTACAGAATGTAATGAGAAATTGAGTTCATCCAACTGGTTCTCTACCACTCCACTTCTGGGTTATTTGTAATGTATTTCAGCCATCACAGATTCTCCTCTGACCTCACACATTAGGGGGCATTTGTTAGAGCAAGATTTACCTCACCCTATACAATCTTGCAGAGAGGGCCTTATTCCATTCACCCATGCAGACTTACTTTCCATGATTAATAAATCCATAGACAAAAATAAATATTTTTCCACTTGTACGCATCTTGCAAGCTATACAACAAGTGTATACGTTGGTTGCTCCATTACAGCCCGCGTACATCGGGATTTGTGCTAGACAATAAAAATTAAATGTCGAGTTTCCATGTCATGACATGAGATCTCTGATCCTTGGCCTTCCATATACTGGAAACGTTCTTACTCGGCCCTTCAGTTTCATTTTGAAGGCTATAAAGAAGCCAATTCCGAGCTATGGAAACAAGGAGAGAGAATTCAACTTTGAGAGCAAAGTTACGCTGGAGAAATTATTACTTCATTATTGAGTCTGCATCCCTCTGTCCTTTAAGTCTGAACACAGTGTTCAACCCCCAAGCTCTTCCCTTATTGATGGAGAACCTCTTTGTCTCCCTTATATGAGCTTGCCTTTGGTGGAGGATTGAAGTGGTGGAGGCCCAGTTGGAAGGAACTTGGTTTCTTGGTTCCAAACAGTGCCGACACGGAAGTCTATAATGTTTTCACTTCTGTTGATCATTTATTAATAGAAATACTCCTTTCCCGTCCAATTGATATCTTGAAAATATATGTGTTATGATCCATGGGCATGTTTATTTTGTATATTAATGGATTATGCTATCTAATGTGCTAACCTGTTATATCATCACTATATGCTTGCTCTACTTGTTTGTCGAGAACTTGTTGCAGGTATAAAACTTTGGGTCAAAGTGCTCAACGGTGGACATCATCAAACGTTTGGATGAGGTAGGCCTCTTTCTTACTTCTTTTGCACATTAGTTTATATAGCATATGCTGGAATTGAGTCAATTTCTACAGTCATACCTGTCTGTTGTGGTTCACCCTAGCCATAGAGAGATTTTCCTCGTAACAGTGGAGAGGAAAGATGGATCAAAATACATTAACATACAAAAACTTCAAAAGAACATAGAAAAACCCCAAATTTCATAATGGCTTCATGTGGAAAAATACTTACCTCGATTAGACATCTCATACAATTCTATCGAAGACAAATATGCAAACAAAGACTAAACTTAAAACATGTACTGTTGACAAATGAGGGTTTCAAATGGCGATGAATTTGTTTGCTTGAAATCTTTTATCTCCCTATGTAAAACCCGCTATCTAACTTTCATCCAATTTAAATAATCATTAAAACAGTGAGCCTCGACCAATGGGAAGCTTCCTCTTGCTAAAAGGCATGCAATAGGTTCTCCACATGGTGGCCATGGTAAAAAATTGTTGCTTTGAAGTTTGGGGTTTTACCACGATCACAATCTATGCGTCATGTGATACCCCACTACCTTTTACTAGTGGTCTAAGGTAAACATCAGAGGAAAGAAACTGGATCGTCAAATATCAATCAGATCTTATGACTGAAAATTTTTGAAGATTTTTCATTAGATTTTCTATAATTTTAAAGGTTTTTTTTAGTGGAATTTTTGTTAGATCAATTTACCACTTTAAGAGCTATCTACTACGATCCATTATCATCTCTAAATTCCAAAATTAATAATTGACAACAAAATCATTCCTCCACCTAAAATATTATAATATTTATACACGAACCTCTACTACTTTATCCTAAACTACCTCATTATATATATATATATAATTAATTTCAAGCAAATTCCTTCATATCATTGAAATGTGGAAACAAAGTATCTCAATTTAGACATAATTCACTTTACAAATGCATTCCTTCTTGTCATTCAAGAATGGAAGCAAAGTATATAAATGAATTTAAAATCTACCATTTACTTTATTAAACTTCTCCTAAATTTAATATTAAAAGAACTTTAATTAGAAATAAGGGCTAAAAAAACTTTAATTAGAAATAAGGATAATTAATAAAATATTATAATAATAAATAAAATAATTATAATTTATTAAATATAAATTAATTAAAAAATTTGATAATAATATATATATTTATAAAAATTAAATATGTATATATTTAAATTTATATAAATATAATGTGAAAGTAATATTTTTTACAAATTTTAATTTAAAAAGTATGGTGATCTTGGAAAGTTTCTTTTAATGCTTTTCAAGTGCAGAAAACAAAATTCTAAAGAATCACCAGTAATCACTTACCTTTTTAAGGTTTGATAGACCAATTAAGTCTTAATGGACGTTAATCATCATCATCATCATCATCAATATAATTATATAAAATTTTTAATCAAATAAATTTTAGTTTCATTATTGAAACAAATTATTACAAATTATTTATAAAAGATTAGTATATTATGAAAAACAAAAAAGATGTTATTTTTTTTTAATCTAATACATTTGCATCTTAATCATGATTTTGAATGGATATGTGTTCTTTTACTCTTATAGGAGGTTTGAACATATGGTAATTAAGCGTGACTTGCATTGTAAACAAAACATAATAAACCCTCCCATGGTTGTCGTGACTATTTCATTCTTCAATTCAATAAAGTGGTTAACTATTTTTTGTTGATTTTCATGGTTATTGCGAAAAATGTTTGTGTATCTAGAAAACTACAACATTGTTTGAGTTTGAAAACAAATAGACCCCAAACCTTGTATTTCTCTTCGAAATACTACATGGAATTTTTTTTTTCGAGCATTGTATTGAATATTGATTTAAAAGAATTGCATGAGTTGTATATCCACACGAATTGTATGAGTTGTATATCCACTGTTAAATTGCGTGAGATTATAGTTTTTATGATCTTTTAAAATAAACCATCATGTTTTACTAATTCATACCAAACTAGAGACTTCCATAGATGAAATAAGATATACATAGATAAAGTTTTATATTAAAATAATAATAATTAAGTAGTTTGAATAATATTTAAAGTTTAAAGCATTTTTATTTTTTATATGACATATTTAAAGACATCACAATGATAATGTTAAAAAAAAAAAAAAAAAGGAGGTAATGTATATAAAGAGATAATAGTTGAGGAGTTTTTGCTTGTCTTAATATGATATAGAATGTTTCTTAGATAAAGAATATGATAAAGAAAATAAATCCTAACACAAAAAATACAAATACGTATCATTGTTATAATAGAAAAAATGAGTCCCTGAGGTGTAGGATAGTCGGTGACAGAGTGTGTTGTTAAGTCACTCCATTTTGTTAAAGTCACCGGTTCAAAACCTACGGGGACAAAAAATCCAACCATGTTAAGGGTTGGTGTGGCTCAGGCCGGATGCGATCCCTATATAATTTTGATGGCTTAAATGCCCCTGAGTCGCGGTTTCTCAAGCCACAAGTTAATCCCGCAGCTAGCAGGTCTCGGACAAATTAACAAACAAAAAAAAATAATAGAAAAAATGAGAAAATTGAACTTGCCACATTTAAGTATATCATACTCCTTTAATATGAATTTATTTGGTTCTATCAGTTACTAAATAATTTATCTATTCATTAAATTTCATAGCCCTCTCTAATAAATGGTTGTTGTGGTTTTTTGGTTTCTCTATAGATCCCAATCTTTGGTCTCCATGAGGATTGTAGAAAATAATGATGGACATTGTCGTTTCTATTCATTAAATATCATAGCCATCTCCAATAAATGGTTGTTTTGGTTTGTTGGCTTCTCCATAGATCCCAATCTTTTGTCTCCATGATTATTCTAGAAACTAATGATGGACTTTTCTGTATCTAATCACTAAATGTCATAGACCTCTCCAATAAATGGTTGTTGTGGTTTGTTGGCTTTTCCATAGATCCCAATCTTTTGTCTCCAGGAGGATTGTAGAAACTAATTGATCCAGGTGGATATAGGTGGCCACCCACCTATTCCATGGGCTCGAAAAACAGTTTTCCATATTGGCAGTTTTTCGATAGTTTTTCGGGTTCCAAACTTCTGGGTCTATTTTGAGGCCCTAAACAAATTTTTTTTGAGGATTTGGGGCCTAAGTGATTGCCAACGACACTAACTTGGGCCAGTCGAAAATCGTTCTTCTCGGTTAGACCTTTCCAATGGTGCATCGGGCGCCCCAAACGGAGATCGTATGCAAAAGTTACGCCCCCAAGAAGTTGACGTATCAACTACCCCCATTGGGGCCCACAAACCTTTTGGCTTTTCATCTTCCAGGGTTATGGTTTTTATTTTACTTATGTTAAAAAGGCCTTTGGAGCCTCATTGTAACAATCATCTTCTTGCGAATGCGAGTAGCCATCACATCTCTTCTCAGAGATAAGTTGCCACCATTCTAGCGAGTCTTTCACTCTGTATTTTTACAGTCTTTGTACATTTTTGCTCATTAATAGAAAATTGTGTATTGTTGTATCTTTGTGTTTATGGTTGCATCTCTGATACATTTATGTTATATTATTGGATATCCGAGATATCTCTGTACATTTCTTTATTATATCTCAGCTCTCATTTCGTGCCCAAAATAATTCGGATCACTAATGATGGACATTGTTGTATCTCTTCATTAAATGTCATAACCATCTCCAATAAATGGTTGTTTTGGTTTTTTGGCTTCTCCATAGATCTCAATCTTGTTTCTCCATGAGGATTGTAGAAACTAATGATGGACATTATCGTTGATTTTGTAGACAACTCTTGTTTTCAACCTGAGAAAAAAACCAACGATAGACATTGTGCATGGGACATCAATTGTATGTTTAACACTCTTGTAGATGTCAATTGTAAATGTTTCCAACATCAATATCATAGATTCAATGTTGTCAAGAACTTAAGAACTTATCCCATTTTTCTATATTGAACTAAACCCTCAAAATTCAATTGTGCTAGTGAGATTTGATAAAACAAAAAGAGATATTAAAATGTTTAAAAAATTAATATTTAAAATAATTAAGAAAAATAATGTTTTCTTAAATTGGTATGAAAAGTTAGATTTTTTTAACCGTAGTAGTTAATATCAAGTGAAATAAAAAGATGTCATAGATTCTCTAAGTGAAACTCCATTGGTATGTACTAAATTTTAATTGACTAACTCATTAATTCAGTAATTTTATAATATACTAACCTCTAATCTACTATTCACCACCACTCACACATTAACTCTTAATGTCTAATCCATAACCTTAATAACCCTTAACTACTAACCCATTTACTAGTAATGCACTATATTACTAACTTCTTAATCATAACCTTGTAACACACTAATCAATAATCATGTGCTAAATTAATAACTAACTCACTATTTAGAAAATAACACATTCAGTACTAAACAGCTAACCTTTAACTTATAAACACAATAAACAAATATATTAACCATTTAAAATATTTACTCTATTTATTACTATAATAAATATAACTAATTAAGTAACCCACCAATTCATATACATACTAACTCATTAACCATTAAATCCATTGTAGTATAATGCATAATTTTAAAAAAAAAAACATAAACATATCAATTAAACAAAGAAAAAAATATAAATATAAATATAAACATACTTTTTATTTCGTTTATATATAATGGAATCCAAAACAATTAAAACCATTAGAATCTGAAGTATCACATATCTTATAAAAATTAAGAATGGTCGAATTGATTTGGGTGTTCACTAATTTGATTGATGGTCGAATTGATTTGGGTGTTCACTAATTTGATTTAAAAAAAAAGAAGATAAGGCAATGTCTGGCGTGCTGTTCTTCTCAAGTATTGAAACCTAGAAAGGGTCTAGTGTGAACCAGAAGAGCACAACGCAGCCTCTACAAATCACTTGAGTTGGGAAGCCATGTCCACATTATCATGGCATTTCATTGTTTGACAAGAGTTTGTGGGTTTGTATTTGTTTGTTATTTTTTTCTAGCTTCTAATTAATTATGTCGAAAGATATATATCAAGGTATATATTTATTGATAATGAGTACATTTATTAATCGTTTAATCATAAATTGAAGATATTAGTATATTTTTAATCGTTCTTTCAAATCAATGAATTAGATTTTATGTTCATAACTTTTTAGCATTTTTAAAAGCTTCCCTAACCTATTTACTTTTTAACATTTATTTAATATAATTAAAAAATTACTATATACCTATTTAATTGTCACATTCAAATGATTAACAAACTTAGTTGAAATTACAAATTTATCCCATAGCTATACTAGTTTTACACATACAAAGGGCATAGCTGACAACAGTTATCAATACATTCAAATTAAAATCCCGGAATTCAAATTTTAGACATACGAATTTTATGATTGGCCTTCTAGATGGAGTCCCGGAATGACAATTATCTCTGAAATTGTTCCACGTATGTTAATCTATTCAAAGCCCCACAGTTGTCCAGTTGTCCATACATTCAAAGCCCTCCAGTGTGTGGAGGAAAATGGATAATACCATTTTATGCATTAAAGATATAGGAAATATCACATTAATAATTTATTCATCTAAATTTTTTTTGGAAAAAGGCCAAAACTTAGAATCTTTAAAGTTAGACTATGCACAATGTATAATTGAACAATAAGTGCTAAAGTTGAAATGTTTGATATGAGTAACTTTGAATTCAACAGCTGCCACTTGAATATGCATGCTTTGCAATTGGTATTATAATGAATATGCATACTTTGCACTTGAATATGCATGCTTTGCAATTAATGTTATAATGAATATGCATACTTTGCAGTTGATGTTATAATTGATCTTCTAGAAGAAGGTGGATGCTTATTGCTCCCAGGGTACATCGCTTGTAATCACATGTAAGGATCTTTTTTTAAGAGACCATAGTTAGGGGGAGGAAGGAGTTGCTCAATGGAATTAATGAGACCACCTACCTCAAATATTACAATCAATGGAGTTGAGTGCGGTCTCATTGCATTTTCATGTTGCAATTGCGCCTATAAATTATAATTGTCTTAGCTCATTTCTGTGAAAATTTGACTGACGCAGAGAAAATTTGAGTGAAGTAGTATAGTGTTGCTTGAGGTTTTGAAGATGGATTTTGTGATTAGAAGCAGTGTTGAAGCATTGGTTGCCATTTTAGTTGTTTTGTTTGGAAGCATAGTTGTCAAACTCTTTAGAGATTTGATATGGAGGCCTTACGCATTCCAGAAGGCCTATGCAGGCCAAGGGATAAGAGGTCCACCTTACCGGATACTTGCTGGGAGCGTGCCAGAGTACACAGAGCTGCTCAGAGAGGCTCATGCACAGCCTATGCAGAATATTTCTCATGACATTGTTCCCAGAATCACACCACAGTACCACAAGTGGTGTCAGATATATGGTTCTCTTTCATTCATTCTCTTTTCCTTCAAAGCTTGTTTTACTTCATATTTTTCTCTTGTAGGCATCAACGAAGAATTTACAACGTATGTTTTCTGCTAGTTGATTGGATATCTGCAAGAGTGTCGAGGTTGAAATAAATGTCTAATTAGTATTTGGTAATTGTTTCTGTTCAGGAGAGACATTTTTCTATTGGTATGGAATCCAGTCAAGGCTGTACATTTCAGAACCAGAGCTAATCAAGGAAGTTTTATCAAATAAATTCGGTCAGTATGAAAAGGAGACCCCCAGGCCTTTTGTGTTGGCCTTGTTAGGGCGGGGACTGTTTTTCGTAGATGGATTGAGATGGGTGAACCACAGGAGGATCGTGAGCCCAGTATTCAATGTTGACAAACTTAAGGTTTGGATTCTTGGAATGTCCTACAATCACTCTATAATAAGACTTGATAATGGATGGAGAACTATAACA
>JZKD02S1240576.1:195420-211590 GCA_000966675.3 Picea glauca
TGTGCCTTTTCCAATGATTTTGGATGAATCATCATTTCTGAAGGAGACCAATCCATCTCTTTCCTTTCGTAATGTAAGAATCCTATCTCTATCACCTGTCATGTGTTTTGACCACCCACTGTCAACATACCAACCATGTTTCTTCTTCTTAGCTTGTAGAGTGAGTGTGCTTTCATCATTGCTATACTTATCCTACTTTCTTATCCATGTCTTTTTCTGAGGTTCCTATCTATGACTGTTGTTATTCTGTTGCGGTTCTCTAGGAGGGACTGTCATTCTGCAATCTTTGGCCATATGTCCAAAATTATTACATTTGTAACATTCCACTTCATCTCTCAAAGATTCAAACCTGTTGTAACTTCTTCTATGTGTTTCACTAGGCCTTCTTGGATAACCCCTTTGTGTAAGACTTTAAAATTTATTTTTGCTCCTATTGTTAGCTCTGCAATTCACAGCTTTATGTTCAAAATTATTACATGCATAACATAAGCCAAAAAATATACTTTGATACCTAGGAGTTGAATATCTTCTAAAAGGAGGTAATATTATAAATTCTTCTTCTTCCTGAGGCCTATCTATCAGTTGTTGATTCTAAAATATGAATCTTCTCGGTGGAGGAGTGTCCCTGTAATCTTCCTTGTAGATCTTCATATTCCCCTTGATTGTTTCTGCAAATCGTTTTGGATATGTTTCTTGCTCTATTGTTTTGGAGCTTGATCCTTTTTTTGCCTAATTGTATCCAAGTCCAAACTTGTCATGATAAGATTTTTGACTGTTGATAATGTCATCCAAAACTTTTGAGTTGTTCTGCATATTTTTCTTTTGAAGATCCTTTGTTAATGTGACAATCTCTACTTCCAAATTTTCAATGATCTTGTCTTTTTCTTCTAGTTGTTCTTTGAGTGTTTCTTCAAGTATTTTATCTTCTTCTATTTGAACCTTCAAATGTGTGATCATTTGTTCTAGTTATTGAGTGTCTTCTTTCTTGTCTAGTTATTCTTGTAGTTTCTTGTTTTTCTTCTTTTCTCTTCTGATAACTTCTATGGCACACATTAATTCCTCTCGGTAGTCAACTTCTGCCTCTTCAATTTCATCTTCGACTTATTCATATTCTTCTTCGACTTCTTCATATTATTCTTTGGAGTCTTCTTTATTAGAGTCTTCTACTGCCATGAATTGAACTCTTTCTGTCTCACTGTCATTTACTTCATCTTCATCTGATGATGAGCTGTCTTCTTTGGTGCAGAAGATTTTCTTGAAAACTTTCTTTGTGGTTCTTTTTCCTTTATAAGTTTGTTTTCCTTTTGATTAACCTTCATCATTTCTCTTTTCTTATAAGCACATTTGTTATCAAAATGACCAATACCATCACACTTAAAACAAATTAAATGAATCTTACCTCTATACCTACCATCGGTTCCCTTGTTCAATCTTTTGAAAAAGTTGGTCACTTCTTCATCATCTTCCGAGACGTCACTACTGCTACTATGTTCTTCTTTTTTCCTTCCCTTTTGCTTTGACTTTTTGGATGCTTTGAAGGTTGCTTCTTTTGTATCTGGATTTTCCTGTTTAGTTCTCATTTCATATGTTGTGAATATTCCATGTAATTTGTCCATGCTTATTGAGTTTAGATCTAATATTTCTTCTAGTGTTGATATCTTAGGGTCAAATCTCATAGGAAGAGATCTTAGTACTTTTTGAAAAATTACAAATTCTTTGATTTCTTTTCTCAATCCTATGATTGCATTTATTGTTTCATCAACTCGTAAAAAGTAAACTACAATATTCTCATCTTCCTTCATCTTAAGATGTTCGAATTGACCACTCTAAATTTGAAGCTTTGTTGCTTTAACTTTTGAATCTCCTTCATAAATATTTTGAAGTTTGTCCCAAATATCTTTAGGGGATTTACAATGTGAAACTTTGGTGAATATCGTTTCACTAAGACCATTCAGAAGTGGATTTTTGGCTTTGGAATTATTCTGACCAAGTTTCACTGCTTTGTCATTTGTTGGTGGAACTGTTGGTGTTGTGTATCCATCTACAATTTATTGCCAAATTTCAAATTCCTGTGCCTATACATATGTTTTCATACTTATGCTCCAAAATGCATACTTCTATCCATTGAACTGTGGTATTCCATTTTTATACAAGTTGTTTCTCTCCATTATCTACCTTTCAGTGGTTAAACCGATTTCTGAAGGAACCTACTCTGATACCAATTGTTGGATTACTAGGGGGGGGAGGGTTGAATCAGTAATAGAGCAATTTAATCCTTTTTAACCATATAATACAAGTGTTATATCAATGTAGCATTATCATCCAATAACTACAAAGTGAACAAATGAATAATCATACACATACACAATACACCAGTGTTTTACGTGGAAACCCAAAGCGGCAAAAAAACACAAAATGGTTTTTCTTATATGTCTTGAAGAATTACATTCATTGGAAGCACCAACTTCCTTGTTTTCTAGCTGCAACTGGAATGAGGCTCCAACCCCCTTGTTTCTCAGGCTACAACCTAAGGGAAGATCCAACTCCCCTATTCTCTGGCTACAACTCTCTATGTTCTCCAGCTAAAACCATAAGGTGGCTACAACCACCTATCCTTGCTCCGTCCAACCGCCCTGAAGTAGAAGTAGAATGATGGAACCATTGTCACACTATCATTGTGAGATATACCGCTATAAACCTGTACCAATAAACCTGAACCATGCATCAATCTGTACCTCAACCTGTAATCAACCTGTACCATAAATAAGTGCATCAACCATGCACCAACCTGTACCAAACGAACCTGTAATCAACCTGTACCATAAAAAAGTGCATCCAACCATGTACCAATTATGTACCAATCATGTGTCAACTAATCATCAACTATGACTCATCAAAATGTACCAACATCATCAACTATACACCTCATGTATGTGCCAAGTCATCAACTACTTATCTCAACCATGTACCCAACATGTACCTTCACCAAAATACCTCATCAATTTCATCATCAAAATATGATTTGTAACTCTGTAATAGACCTGGTGTATATGATCACATACCTGCAAACCTTCCTTAACTTTTACAACAAGAGACTAGCATTTTCATCAACCTTTTCTTTAGTCTCACATGACTAGTTTGGGATTAGTCAACAACCCTAACTTGAAATAATCATAACTATGTACCTATAATGAATAAACATCTAAAAATAGTACACAATGTTCTTCAGTTTGTTTTATGCAATTCCTCCAGGTGGCACTACTTGGAACCTCTCAGAAAAGGAGTTATAGAAAAAATGGCATACCTTGTTGAATTTTGGCTTATTCTAGAGAGAGACCTTGTAGAGCATGCCCCACACAGAATATTTGTTGAATGGATCTTAGAAAGCATCATCAAAATAATTTATCCTCCCTTGAATTTTGGTCGTGTTTTATTCACCTTCCCTCTGAAATTCAACTTAGATATCCTTTGGTTACCTCAGTCACCTATAGATATTCAATATGCTCAAGTGTGATATAAAATGAGAGAGTCTTTCCTCTTATTTATACTCTCCAAGTAGCTTCTTTAAAAGCATATTCTAGGTCACTTAACCCACTTCTAGGTCACTTAACCTATTGCTAGGTCACTTAACCCATTTATAGGTCACTCAACTTATTTCTAGGTCACTTAACCCATTTCTAGGTCACTTAACCTATTTTCTTCATTTTTAGGGTTAACCACTTTCCATAATTAGAAAGTTCTCTATTTCTTTATCATTTAAATATTCCTCCTTGACTTTGTCACTTCACTTTATAATCTTCTTTGATTTTGTCACTTCACTTTATTATTTAAATAATCCTCCTTGACTTTGTCACTTTTCGTTACCATTGACTTCTTTGACCTTTTAGGGCTTCAAGCCTACATATGAGGTTCCTCCAACTTTGTAAGGCCATAACTCTCAAACCTTGAGGAGTTATGTGACGTTTCACATACCATTAGAAATGGCATGACATTTACTATCCATATAAAATAGTATTACCTGCAAATATATCAAAACTCATACCATTATACATAAAACAACTTTGGTTCCATTACCCAAACCTTTGTGCTACCGGAATTCGCTACCAAACTTTCTTCAAGGGTTGACATCAATGACAACCAACCTTAATCAACATCAAATTTCTATTTATTTTTATCCTTTTTGTCTCTATCTCTAATAATAGCTTTTCGGTTCCTAATTATTGCCCATTTTCCTTCCTTTCTCTCTTTCTAGCTTATAATTAATTTTACACATGTGAATGGTATGGATTGCAACAATTGTACATACATTTAAATCCCTAATGTGTGAAGGAAAATGGATAATACCATATGATTCATAAAAGATACATAAAATATGCATATCTATATTTTACTGACCTTAATCGTCATATCACAACGTCCACATGTCTATATGAAGGATACGTTTTTATGATTGGACTTCTATAGGGTGTCTTGRAAAGACAATCATRGGTCAAGTTGTTCCACCTATGCCAATCTKTGATTACAAACCGTTAGTATCATGTGTGGTATTAATAAKTAGTTATTGAAGTTACCATTTGGTTTCCTCCTAARGTTGTGTGAAATCCATACTGTGGGTTGTAATCATGACACTTTAGAGTTGAGTGAAATTTCATTGCATTTTSATGTTCCAATTGTGCCTATAAATATTAAGTGTCTMATTTCTTAAGTGGCTCGTTTCTATGAAAATTTGACTAACGTACAGAACTATAGGTCAATCAGAATGAAGTAGCCTTGTAATAGTATAGTGTTGTGTGAAGTTTTGAATATGGATGTTGTGATTAGAAGTAGTTTTGAAGCATTAGTTTCCATTTTAGTTGTTTTGTTTGGGAGCATAGTTGTCAAACTCTTTAGAGACTTGATATGGAGGCCTTGATGATAATGGTGATAGTGAGAAGATCAAGGATGATCTTACATTTGAGAAACCAATAGAATGTGAAGATTTGACCTTCATTGGTAAATCCTATTTGTCGTCTTCTCTTACTTTTGATCCCAAATGGATTGAAGAAGTGATTCTTCATGAATACTCAGTTGTGACATGGATGGAGGAGACTTTCCATAAATAAAGTAGCAAAGTGGATATTGGAAATAGATGATCCATTCATTGTTTTCATCTATTTCCACTCATTTCTATTTTTCTTTCAATGTTGATCGATGTTTATCTAATATTGTGTGTTTCCTAAGTAGTGTTTTCCCCTTCATGGAACATTTTATGGTCATTAGGGATATTGTGCCTTGTATTTTTACTTCCCAAACCACAATGACATCTACTTTATTATTATCCCTATGCATGCACAAGTCGCATATCCTTATCAAACTGCATACATGGTTCTATTAGAAATGCAATGTCACCTAGTGGGCCTCCTTTATGGATAAGGTAGATTTATATTTTTCTTAAACTAACTCATTGCATTCTACTCTCTGTATTTTGGCATTTAGTTTTATTTTCCAACATTATTTCTAGCACAAGCTTCCATTATCCAAAAGCAGATATTGAGAAAAATAATTTTTTGACTCCATAGACGAATGGATTAAGGAATTATTCTACTCGCCCTAGAGTCTAGATCTTGGCACCTCACAGGGAGGATCCATCTTGTAAAAGGAGATGATGTTATCACCTTATTGAGCCCAAATAACTTACATGGATAATTACAATTGAAACCAAGCCTTGTCTTCACGGTTCTCACATATTCAAGGGTTCCTTCATACTTAGCCAAAATTCCCCTAGACATTTATCCTTTGGAACCCATCACAAATGCTTGAAACCATTTCCTTTTCATTTTTGTTTGAGCTTTGCTTCCATCTCCATTTCCAAATCATGCCCTCCTTCACCCATTTGAAGTGTTTTCTTGGCCCAATTGATGAATTGAACCTCTCCTCACTTGTTTGTAGTGTTTCCTAGGCCCAATGTCCATATCAGGCTCGATTGGGGAATTAGGCCCCTTCTCACTTTTTCAAAGTGTTTCCTAGACCAAATTTCAAAGACCAGACACGATTCCTCAAATTGCCCCCCCCTTCTCACTATTCGAGCTGATGTGTTGGCCAATTTCAATATCGGGCTAGATTTGTCAATCGGACCCCTTCCCACCTATTCAAGCTATTACATTGGCTTGATTTGAATATCCTACTCGACTCCTCAAGCAACCCTTTTATAACTTGTTTGAAGTGTTTCCTTGCCCTATTTCATTGATCATGCCTAATTCGTCAAATCAATCCCTCTTCTCATTATTAAATTTGTTTCCTTGGATTGATTTCAAATATCAAGCCCAATTCCTCAAATCACGCCCCTTTCTCACCATTCAAACAAACACCTTGGCCTGATTTCAAGATCTAATCCAATTCCTCAAGCAGGGCTTTTATAAATTGTTTGAAGCATTGCCTTGGCCAATTTTGAATATCATGCCTAATTCCTCAAATTGGGCCCCTTCTTGCTATTCAAATTGTTTCCTTGGTTCAATTTGAAAAATTGAGCCTAATTTTTGAAATGGGACCCCCTTCCCACTATTCAAGATAATGCCTTGGCTTGATTTCAATGTTCAAACTTGATTCCCCAAATGGGCCCTCCATCACCTAAGTTTGATTGCATTTAAATACGTCTATATTAAAAGGAAAATGAAGGTTCGTACTTCGAAGAAACACGGGGGCATATGAAGAGAAGACACTTGGAAAAAGATCTCCATGTGGGCAATGTCACTATTTTAAGATGGAATCCTCACACATGGCAATAATTTCGTGGGAATAAGAGAGAGTGGTGGTCTCAAAGTGGAAGTTAACAAAAAAATTAGTTAGCAGCTACAAATTGATGGATTAAGAGAGTGGTGGCCCCAACGCTCAAGTTAACACAAGGTTTGGCTAAACAACACTTGAGAAATTGAAGTTTCTCATCAATTTCCCCAAAGATGCTTTCTAACTGAATAGTGGGTGTGTTTTTCTACGACAACAATAAGTAAGAGATCTTTCTCTTTTACCATAGGTTTTTCAAGTGGAGATTTGATTTCTCAACAACAAAAAAGGGACGAAAAAGAGATAGAGATTGTCATAAATTGAAGATATGCATGCAACATCAAGTAGCAACAAATAGTTTTATCCTCCTAAGTTCCACTTCTTATCTCTTTCATTTTCAGTCTTAATATAAGCATTTTTTGAGTAACATGCTATGTAGAGGGAAGCAAGAAGGTCTAGGATAGTGATTATATAATCCCAACCCTTGGTGCATTTTTTTATTAATAGAATCATTGTTTCAAATTTGAGGCTTCTATAGTCCCCAACACTAGAACTATTGTTTGATTAATGAATTGCTTAGTTTATTGTGAAATCAAGAAAGAGGTTGTTTCCACCAATCACAATAAATTCAAGAAAGTTATGTTGGGTTTTCCTCTTCATTTTTAATCTTATGTAATGTTGAATAAGCTAATGGATCTATGTTTGTCTTGCCCATTTGTTTTCTATTTGATGAATATGTACTATGAAATTAGTTATGTCTCCTCCTATATCCATATTTGTTCCTTTCTGAGTTATTTTCCAAGCCGAACTAGATTATGGTGCCCACGGTTCAAAAGATCATTCCTATGTTTGAATCTTGTGAAACCCCCTTCTAGTTGGCTCTTTTTAAATTTTCTCCAATCTAAAATTCAACATCCTATCCTAGTTCTAAATCAATAGTAAAAATTAACTCCATGCACCAATTTTCTCTGCTATAAATCTAGTATGAGCTTCATCAATTTTAAATCTAGGTTGTCCTTGAGTGATAGATAAGGACTTTTACCTTAGGTAATATTGAGGGCAACCCCCCTCTTGCACGAGAACTAAATAAAAGGCCTAGAATGGTGTAGGAAGGTGCATCATGCACACTCTACCCTGACCTCTATCAAAGATATGGGCAAGTTGGGGGACAACAAAACATATACCAATTAAACTCCCAAATGTAGCTCAATCTTGCTAATATATGACAAGGTTGTGATTTTTTAATACCATTTATTATTTGTGGTGGTTTGCACCATATATATGTGTATTGAATGTTTTCTTTTAATTATTTTTTATTATGATCAACGCTACAAAATAATGATCCATATAAGATTGGTTTTGGTGGTTTGCACTATACACCATAGAATTCTTTAAAATCATTCACAATCTTATAATATATATAAAAAATAATTTACAGTTGTATTTTCTTTTAAATCAATATAGTTTGAGTGGGTCCAATGGTTAAGAGTATGTGTTTCCGTCTTGGAGGTTATAGGTATATCTCCTTAAACTTTAGGAATCAAATTCTCGTGAGGGGATCCTTGTCCCACAAACACCAATTTAGTATTTGATTAAAGTTAACAGTAAAACCAAAAATTTTCTCAACCTTATCATAATTCAAATATAAATGCACAACTACTTCAAAAACAGAAACATAACATGACCGAGAATATCATAAAAATGTGACACGTATCTAAACCCTCCTATAATTCAAATATCAGAGGGCAATCATTAAAAAAAAACAGACTATAATGCAAGATAAAATACAGGTATCAAAAACTAATGTAAAACCAGACGTATACTAATTATTCACAGTTCATTATCTACCCTTTAGTTCAACATAAATTCGAATAACGTCTACATCGAACGATAACGTTTCTAGAAGGTAGATAATGCTCGACTTAGTTGAAGCAACAGATGCTCTGAACCTACTACGAGTCACGCTCCATGAAAATTCCAATATTTGCTTTAAGACAAAGGTTTTTGTACTAAAGAGACAGATTGAATATTCCAGCAGACACAGGTTGCATTCTTTCCTTTGCTGTCTAACTTTAATACCACACAAAGTCCGCGCCCAGATCAGCAAATCATGAAGGACACGAGAAGTTCAAACGCTATTTGGACTCCTTTAAAGTAGCTTTACAAAGCTGTAAATAAAAGTGACATTCCTCTTATTGGTCGATCGATGGTGGGTTGAAATTTGGTATTTATATATATTTTTCCAATTGATAGATTATTTTTGTTATAATTTTTTATTTAGTTTATTTTAATTTGTAGAAGTTTCTAGGAAGCTTAAAAAAGAGGTTATTTATCTTAAGGTAAAAAAAGAGTGGTATTGTAAATATGGCAAAATCTATCATAACTTGGTTGTTAATTGGTAACAAAGATAATCATGGTTGGTTCTAAAATGATTCTCCAAGATGAAAAGGAAGTTTCAACCCAAATAGTATCCCCACAAAAGTTAGTATGAGTGAGGCTCAATAATATCTAGAGTTAGGGAGTGATCCAAGAGGATCTCGGCCACCCACATTGGCAACTTACTATTTTTAATAGTTTTTTGGTTCCGGAACTTTCGGGGCCATTTTGAGGTCCTAAACGATGTTTTTTTGCAATCAGACACCTCAGTGATAGCCAAAAACTTTGATTGAGCCCCCTAAATGAAGTTTCCCATCAATACCTTTCCAACGAGCTATTGTGCACCCTAAACGAAGATTGTATGCAAAAGTTACGACCCCGGAAAGTTGATGTACTATCTTACCTCAACATGACTCACATGACTTTTGGCGCTTCATCTCCTAGGGTTAGGTTTTTGGATGTCTAGGGTTTTGACATTCATGTTTATTATAAAAACGTCTTTAGAGCCTTATTGTACTCAACTTCTTGTGAATAAGCGTGGCCGTCACATCTCTTCTCAGAGATAAGATATCACCATTTTAGCAAACTTGTTTTTAGTCTGCATTTTACAGTTTTCAGCATATTTCTTATTTAATAGAAACCAAGTTTTACTGTATCTCGGTTATTGTTAAGTGTGTCTCTATGTTATTATTATTAATTTTTGTTTCATTTCGTTCCGCTCATAAATCCAGATGAGGGAAAGAACCCGATCTGACCCTAGGGTGACCTCATGCTTAATGCATAATAGAAAACAAAACAATAAAGTGTGACCTTTCAAATCATAAAAGAAAACACCATACTATAATTCAACATAAAACCATAAATGTGATATTTATCCAAAACCTTATGTAAAATAAAAAAATTCTTCTAAATCACATGTAAAATACTTTTAAATTAAATAAAAATGGTAAGATTATCATTTATCCTTTTTCCTTCTATACATATATAGATATAGAGGGAGCCCTTTTTTTTTTTTTTTCTTCTTCTACAATACGTTTGGATCTTGAGATCTTTAAATGTGTTTTCTTCCTTTTGAACGATTATATCTTAGTTCATTTGAAAGGATTCGTCTATATTAGTCATCAAACTTTTCTTGCAAAACTCGTAAGCTCTGATTAAAAAACACCTTGACTCATCCTTTATAAGCTAAATCCTTTAAAAGTGGACATCTTTTGATATTCCCTCATGAACCATCAGGATTGTCAAAATATCAAAGTGAACACATCTTTCGATATGCCACGATGTTTACAAGGGGATATTTTTCAATATGCCCCAATGAAACATCGGGGCTCTTCAAAAGAACATCTTTCGATATGATCAGGGCTCTTCAAACTATCAATAGGAGGAACCTTTTGATATGCTTTGACGAACCATCAAGGCTCGAAATATTGAAAGAACATATCTTTGAATATGCCTCAATGAACCACCAAAATTCTTTGAAAGATAAAAAACTCTTTTAGAAGGATCACTCGATGGATTTGTTATCCTCTCACTACTAAGGTATTTATTTTGAGACTTAAACATCAAAGGATGAATTTACTGTCATTCAAAGTTATCACTTTGAACATGATAAAAGGGTTTGCACTCAATGCGAGACATGCAGTCTTTGAATATCCTTCATAGAATCGAAAGCCTTGAGTCATATTGGCACTTGGCCCACTACCACGCTAATATGAATAACAATTTGAACTGATATATGGCCATTTTTCGTCCAGCTTCGAATG
This sequence comes from Picea glauca, assembly GCA_000966675.3. Taxonomy (NCBI): domain Eukaryota; kingdom Viridiplantae; phylum Streptophyta; class Pinopsida; order Pinales; family Pinaceae; genus Picea; species Picea glauca. The sequence continues at coordinate 206,319 of JZKD02S1240576.1, forward strand.
CAACACACGAAACTCCATGCATAACATAGCTTTGAACACAAATGTACGAAGGAAATTCAAATCATAAAGGCTTGTAGCCATGATTCTTATGAGTATGCTAGTCCAAGGATCCTTCTATTGACGAGAAACTTTCCACCCAACTATAGGAAATCCTCTATGGATGCCACCCCCAAGATGAAATTTAAGGCCATTTAGGAAAAGGAAATAGGCTATGGACACTCAAGTCACTGTAGATTTTAACCTTGTACAATATTTTACTGTAAATAGATTTTCAATAAAAGAACAAAAAAGATACAATGGAAAATACACACACTACACAGAGATTTTTCCCCTGGAAACCCAAACTGGGAAAACCAACATATTATGTATTCATTCATAGTGATACATTGTTTACAATACAATATACATATAAGATCCAGTGGCATCCAAAACCCTAACCCAATGACCTAGATTAGGCAACAATCCTAATTCCTTAACCGAAAATAGAAAATCATCGGCAAAAAATCATGTGTCGAAAAACCACCCAACAATGGACATGAAAATCGAGGTGACACGAAAAACGAAGAAAAAATGTGACATGTTTCCCAAGGAAAAAAAATCTTTGGGGCACTGCCCCCGAACCCCCACATAGGGGGGTTATCTCCCACTTGCGCACCTAGTGCAACGTAGTAGATCCTATGACTAGTCGTGTAAAGACTATAACACATACACAACATTCTTCCACTAGTTGTTTTCTTTGCATATAGGGGGTTACAGGGTTACATAGTCAACAATCCAAGGAAACAATGCCCATGGATCGTCTACACCAAGAGAAATTCTCAGTGCTCACAGATTTTGTTAAAGAATCTCCAACATTCTTCAAAGTTTCCAACTTCATTAGCAACACTTTCTTTTCTTCAACCATGTCTCTCACAAAGTGACATTGAATATCAATATTCTCTGTCTTTGAATGATAAGTCGGGTTCTTCGCCAAAAAAAATGCACTCTGACTGTCACAATCTATCCTTATAGCTTGATGTACTAACCCAATACCTGAACACGATCTTTGTAACCATATCGTTTCCTTACTTGCATGAGTGGCAGCCATGTATTCAACTTTTGTAGTTGAAAGTGCCACTACAATCTGTCTTTTTCTCATCCAATTGATTGCTCCTCCAAATAGGTTAAACACATACCCTCTTGTAGATCTCCTACGATCCAGATCTCCAACCCAGTCTGCATCCACAAAGACATGTATGTCCAACACTCTATCCAATCATGGTCTTCCTTGGTAGCACAATCCATAGCTCGCAGTGCCACGCAAATACCTGAAAACCCTTTTTAATGTTGTCCAATATTCCTTCCCTAGTTTTGACATATACCTGCTCAAAACTACCAATGCATGTGCAATGTCCAGTCTAGTACAAACCATTCCATACATCAAACTTCCAACTGCACTAGTATATGGAACACGAGACATGTCCTCCTCCTCTTTCTATGTCTTGGGACACTGATCCACATATACCTTTACACCAACAGGTATAGGGACCTTGGTCAATTTACATTCATGCATATTAAACCTCTGCAATATTGTCTCAACATATTTTCTCTGATTTAACCATATTTTCCTCTTTTCTGATCTCTTTTAATTTCCATGCCCAAAATGAAATTTGAAGCATCGAGATCCTTCATGTCAAATTTAGAGGACAACTAAGTTTTCACATCCTGGATAATCTCCTTGTTGTTTCCTATCAACAACATGTCATCTACATACAAGACCAAATAAATCAAATGATCACCAATTAATTTAAAATACACACAGTGGTCCTCTTTTCTTCTTCTGAAGCCAATCCCAGCATATAAGTATCAAATTTTTGATACCACATCCTTGGTGATTGTTTTAAACCATACAGGGACTTTTTTAGCTTGCATACCAGCTCCTTATTTCCCTTCACAACAAAGCCTTTTGGCTGCTTCATATAGATTTCTTCTTCTAGATCCCCATGTAGGAATTGTTGGCCCTTGACCAAGTTTTGAGGATCCTTGGTCACTTTTGACCTATTTTGGGACTTCGACAGGCTGTTGAAGGAGGAGCGAAAAACGAAGTGGAGATCGTTGGATCTTAGCCCCTTTTAGGGCCCTTTTTTGGATTCAAGATTATGTAATGGGTATGGGATTTCGGCCCATTGGTTTACCCATGCTTAGGCCTATTTGGTATGTATAAATAGATGCTCAGGCGATGTAGTGAGGGCGGAATGGATAAGTGCTAGAGTTGGATGTGTGTGATCAAGAGTTGTAAATTCTTTGTGCATACTGTGTGAAACTTGTAGAGCTAATTGCAAGTCATTGTAAGAGACTATGGAAGGTTGTGTGCTTAGATATACTTGGGGAAGGAGGATCTAGCGAGCTACACAGATCCCCTGTCCTCTGCCGAGTAGGGTTTTTGAGGCTCTATGCATGTAACTGACTGAAGAAGCTAATAAACAAGACAAAGAGTTGGTGGATGTAGCCCCAGGGTGGGGGTGAACCACGTACATGTTGTGTTGCTCTACTTTGTGCAATGTGTTGATGTGTCTATATGTCAATGTGCTTAGTGCTTCAATATATATATGAATGGTAGATAGATATGTTAATGTTATGTGCTTAATAGTATGGATCTGACCTATGTGGATATGCTTAGTGCTTAAATACCTTAGATCTGAATGAATACTGTGATACTATGTAACTAGGGTTTAACCGTGTTGTAACTAAGACTGGATATAGATGAACATTAACCGTTGAGTGCTCTATCAAGTGTTACAATCACATATCTATGTCTCATCTAAGGTTCCACACATCTGAGTCCTGCAACCACCCCTGCCTCTACCTCAGGTGAGACTTCATCTGCTTCGTTGGTGTTGCCAAAAGGGCTGGTAGTTAGGGTTTTTTCGGTGAGTTGTTGTATTGTTGAACCCTGGGTCTGCCCCTGTGCCAACAAATGGTTCCGTTGCCAAGACCTGAAACTGTGATTTCTGGGAACTGAGGAAAAAAAAGCTTTGTGTGAAGATCTGACCAGAAATTGTGAAATCTCTATGCGTAGATCTGTCACTCTAGTGCGCAATATTCTACTTGATCTATGAAGCCTTGTTCCAAGAAGGGCCAGATCTGAATAAAAGAGGTAAGATCTGCAAGCTCTGTGCTCTGATAAATGTAAGAATAGTGAAAAGTTTTAGATTTGGAAGCTTTGTGCTCTGTTGAAGATAAGATTAGTGGAAATTTTTGTTTCTAAAGTGTGGATCTAGATATGTTTGATAAGATTTGTCCTAGCTTGAAAACTAGGGCATTGATAGATGAAAGAAGATTTGATATGAGTAGATCTAATAAGAATAGTGAAAGATATGTTATACATATGCATAGATAGAATGTTTGGACTAACAAATGGATGCAGGATCCTAGAAAGAATTTTTTGCAGGTTAGCTACCATGATCCTAGTGCACAGTACAGGAAAGGCTGGGGATTATTTAAGAGAAAGAGAGGATTAACTCTTTGTTATAGTTGCAGAAAACCATAACATCTTGATAAGGAATGCCTTGGAAGAAGACTTAGTTTCCTCTGTTGCAAATATATGGACCATGAATTATTGGATTGCCCTAGAATGATTTCCAAGATTGAAAGGATGAATATGAGACAAGGAGACCACAAGAAAGGTCAAGCAACTGAGATTATGACAGAACCCCAGAAACAATCAGAAAAAGTATTGCTACAGATGAAAGAAACCATGAATGACCACTGACATATCATCTTATGAGAGATCTTCAAAGAAAAAAAATGCATTGAAGTAAGAATAGGAGACTTCAACATTGACTGTGTTCTGGATGAGGAAACACAGGTGAATATTATCACAAAAAGAACTTGGAAAATTCTAGGAAAGCCTGTTATGATTCCTTCATTGAGAGGAATATGATTATTCAGAGGAAAACCAATAACCCTATGTGGAAGACTTACCCAGATATCTATGAGTGCTCATGGAACTTCGACGGAGGAAGAACTTGAAGTTGTTAAATTTATTGAGAATAGTTATCCATTTTCTATGTTACTAGGAAAACCTTGGATTGAAGGAGATCAGTCCAAAAGGAAAGAAGAAGAAATCTTAGAGCAGAAGAAGCAAGAGTTAAAAGATTTCATGACTAGGAGGATCGCCCACTTGATTGAAGAATAACAGAACCAAGAGAAGTTATTTAACACTAGAGACTTGGATGTCGAAGTGGGAAGAACACTAGAAGACCCACAGAAGACTAAAGTACCTATTCCAAATACAGATGAAGTATTACCCCTGATTTCTAGGAAAGAATTTCAACAACGCGAAGTTACTCTGCCAAAAGAAGATAAGAATCAGAATGGAAAAAGGAATATTGAGATGAAGATCACTGAAAAGAAGGCCCAAAAACTAAGCAAGAAGAGAGCTAAGACCAAAAAGTTACAAAAAGTTCCAGAGGGAACTTTGCAGAAGGAAAATTTGCAAAATTGGAACTTCGTCGGGATATCAAAACAGCGTCACATGGCACTTCGACATGGCGATGCAATATAGCCATTGGGAACAATATAACTATTAGAATGATGACCCGAATGGGTAGAAAGGAATTTATGATCAGAAAGTTCACCACCAGACCGTTGGGACCGTGCCATAATGGACAAAACTGAGTTAATGAAAGTTTCTCACCCAGTGCAAGAGATCTGTTGCCAAGTTATCTATTTATCCCGTCGCGCCACGCAATGAGAACACTTTTTCTACCCGTGAATCTGAATCCGAAAAATAGTTGATTTCGCACAGTGATCATCGTGCTATTGCCATCCATCGCATTTCATTGACTAGTTACTCTTCGAAACCGAGACATTCAACCACGAGCATGGATGTCGGATGAGCTTAGCGCTGCAGAGAAAATTGTTGAAGAATTTCTCATTGACTTAATGACTGAAAGAGTAATGTCTGAAAGAGCAATGTCTACAAGTATTCAAATGTCATCGACGAAAGGAGTGAAAGCCTCTCCGTCGACTGCTTCGAGAGCCAAATCATCCCGATCATCAGCGAAAAAGAGAACCAAACACAAAGATGACCTAGGAAATGCAAAGTTGATCCCAACCATATTGCTCGATTACATCCCGCCTCTGGTCGGCACAGTGACTCGAGATAGCATTCCAAGAGATTTTGAGTACTCCATGGTTGCTATGTACCTCCCGAAGGGGATATGCGCAGTTCGCGCGTAGCAGGACACGATCGTAGCGTTGAAGTTCAGTGACTTCAACCTCGAAGATC
>JZKD02S1240577.1:0-12331 GCA_000966675.3 Picea glauca
TACCCTTTTGAAAAGAAAAGTTTAAAGATTATGAATATATTTTTTTCAAATTTTTTCACTGTATATTGTTTGAGATACCGATATTTCATTTCACCGAATGATAATGTCTGCTGAAAATTTTATGTAGTGAGTTTTTTTAAAAATTAAATAAAATTAGATAAAAATAAAAAAAATGAAAACAAATTATACGAATTGAAAGTAGATTCAATTTTGGAAATGCTGGTGTCATTTTCGAAACCAAATTTTCAATGTTTGTAGGAGTCCGCAACCTCTGAAGTTTAGTTATGCTTGGGGCATTTCTCTGGTTTTGGTTTTCAGTTGCAATTTCATTTTTTCGGCCAAAAATATATTTTGGCCGAAAGGCTAAAATCTAATGGAATCCGTCAAACTAAACGGTTTCCACATCTTTCGGCCGTAAAATTGATTCTTTCAGTTGAAAGACTGTCGGACGAATTCCGACCGTCGAAAAATATGAAATGACACGTCGTATAGGTTTTTTTCGCGCCAAATTGTATAAATAGGATTGCAACTGAACAAATTTAACACAATCCATCAAACGAACAAAAAGATATGAGCTCGAGGATAAGGATTTCAAATCATTTCTATTACTGATTGCCGCTATATTCTTTTCTTTTTTTATTTATTCCCTCTGTTCCATAGGCTTAATCAGAGGATCGATATCGATACATGGTGGTTTTTTAAAACACTTAATCAAAGTTTCAAATCATCTTTTTGTTTTTTTTTTAATAAGGTAAATGATGTTTGTTCAAGTTATTATTGGAATAACAATTTATGGGTTGAAAGATAAATGTTGAGCATTTTTTCAAGGTGAAGTCTTCGCTGAACATATCTTTTACAGATAACTATAAAAATCATGGGAAACAAAAGTTTGAATAGTGTCTTTCTTGTCAGTTTATGACCTAACAAAAATGTCACGTCTATATGCTTTACAGGTTATTTCGCAGGAGGATTCAAGAGGTCCTGGCGGCTGAGTCCTTGGAACATATGCGCACAATCACGATCAGAATATCTTTATTCTTATATTTCATAGCGCTTAACATTGCCAGCTAAAACAATCGTGTACCATAGATAAGTTGTCGCGGCATCTTTCCAGATGCATGTATATTCCAATGGCGCGGCTCTTCCAATTGTTTGCAGGGAAAAACCGGAGGAGAGTACTGTTAGTTGCCTGTACATTCGGCGTACTGACAAAGGTGAACGAAAAAGAAAGAATGGGCAGTAATTTTAGAGAACAAGCAGCAACGAATTGATGATAAACATGAATATGATTAATGACTTTAATATGGAACGATAATTTTGTGACTTAAAATGAACCATTCACGTAAAACGCGTAAGTAACCTACGCCTATCAACCGAACAAGTGAGCATATCATGTCATTCGCTGGCTACAGTAGGGTAAGTGAACTTATGCCAACGTTTTTTCAATAAGGAAAAAGTATTATATTAGTATAATATAAATATAAAAGTTCTTGTACATATCCAACTTCTGAAAACAGAGCTTTCAAATCCCAAAAACAATTTTTTTTTGAAATCTGTTACAATAATTCTAAGGAGTCAAAAGATTTTCCAGCCTTACATAGATAACCTTTTCTATATTTTTGTGCCAATTACTAACAGATCAAAAAAGGGAATTATCTTCCTTGTAACTAAAAGCTTTTTAATATGAGCATTCATTTAAATATTTTTGAACCTTCTTCATTGACCATTGTAAAATATAATCCATCTTTATCTAGGACTAGAGATTTTTTGGACAGCTGGTCAGCTTTTTTGTTGAAGGCTATATGTATTGTGCATTAAGCTGCAGAAAATTTTCTCTCAAAACTGGGATTTTAGTCATCCAAGTCTGTAGAGAGGTCACCTGAAGATTGTTAGCATTTTTAAACCAATCAATAATTACATTTGAGTCACCCATCAACTCTAATCTTGTGATTTTTTTAAAACAGACAAAAAATAAAATACACTACAAAGCAAGTAGTTCTCCCCTAGTGTTGGTCCCTTTTCCACAGTTCATCTTAATTTTGAAAGTGCCTTCTATAGGACATTTTAAAACAGCTCCTGCCCCACATTTAGATCCCATATCTTGAGAGGCACCATCAAAGAAGCCCACTGCCATATTCCAATCTATTAAAGGAGGCCGATCTACCCTGCATACCTTGGATGAAGTTGATCTTTTGGTTTCACCCATATCCTGAAAGATCATGTTGTAGACTCTACTCATATTTGGCAGGATGTCCTCAAATATGGTCATGTTTCTATGGTTCCATACCTCCCAGTAGATGAAACATGGAAGTTCTTTCGAGCTTTCTTCCTTTCTAATCCATCTTTGTAAGCATCCATCAATCTATTCACCCTCACAACATGCTGAAAATTTTAAGACCTTTTTAATATTAGCCCAAACCTTAATAGAAAAATTGCATTTCAGAAAAAGATGAAGACTGTTTTCTTCAACATCCCTGCATAGAACACATCTGCTAGGCCCAATGAATCCTCTGTTGATCAGATTCTCCCAGGTAAGTATTCTCTCTTCAAGCATAATCCAGATAAAATGTTTTACTTTAAGTGGGAGCTTCCATGTCCAAAGATCTACATACCAAAAAAAATTTTCCCCAACCACATTCTCAAATAGTTGTACTTCGTATGTTTTTTTTTCACTAAGCCGTCCATCCTTTGTGTCCCAAGACCAGATTATAATATTTTTTTATTCAGTTCAAAACCCGAACCTATAAGCCCCTTTATAAAATAATTACATTCCTCTTTTAGTACCCCATCCAGTCCCAACCACTCAACCTTCTTCCATATAGTGTGCCTTGTGTTCTCCATGCTACCTGTCCTTGCTTGTGCCAGAAAATTATACCTTTTTCCTTCAAAAAAGAAACAAGAATCTCGGAGAGCTTAAAATATGTATGAGATCCAATCATTGGATCTAATCCAATTCTAATAATTGGATCTACTCCAATTCTAATATCTTCCCCATTACCTAGTTTCCACACCAGCCAATCCAAAAGGATGTCGAAAGAAGAGGTTAGAGCTCGCCAAATATTTGATGCGCCATTCCAGGTTTTCTTACCTTCTCTGAGCCACTCAGCAACAGATTTCTTCTCAATGTATTTTTTAATGATTACTTCATGCCACAGTCCAGGTGTCATAAGGCATCTCCATAAGTTTTTTTTCCGCTAAAGCTTTCCCAAAGGAGAAAATATTTTTGATACCCCATCCACCATCTTTTTTAGGCATTATTATCTTTGTCAGTTATGTAGTCCTTCTTTTAGTTTTCTGCCGGACCATAAAAAACCGAACATTCTCTTTCTGACAGTGTTAGGAGTACTTTTAGGAATTTTTGCTAGAGAAAGCCAATACACAGGAATGATTTCAAGTACCTCTTTTACAAGAGTCATCCTTCCCCTAGAGTTATCCATCTATGGCTCCATCTTTTCCATCCAAATCCAGTGAGCCTTAGTATAACAATTAGGCTTTAGAAGGCATCTAAGGTACTTAAAGCCTACTTCTACTGATTTTACCTGATAAGAAAAAATCGCTTTCAACATTGCCATTTCCTTAGCTTTCGATCCTACTTCAAGAAAAGAAGATTTATGTGGGCTAAAAGCCATTCCAGTCGCCTTGCAGAAAAAATCCATCACTTCCTTGAAGGCTTCCCATTCTGCAAAGTTTCCACTTCCAAACAAAATAACATCATCCACAAACATCAGATAAATTATGCCAACTTATTCATTCATTATTCATATCATGTCATTTTCTCAAGTCATTTGCTGGCTACAATAGCATAAGTGAACTTATGCCAACTCTTTATCATCCTTACAAAACAATGAATAAGTTATGTAGAATGTATTTTTGGATAAACATTGTGTACATAGTTTTCTAAATGTCGAAGGTTTAGAGTGGACACTCCATCCATCATTATGAATAGTAAAAAGCTCATATTTTTATGGAACTTTTTGCTATTTGTTATAGTGGGTGGAGTGTATACTCTGAACATCTAAAATTTAAACCAAAAACCATATACAAAGTTCTTATAAAAAAATAAATTTTACATTGTGTAAAACTCTGAAAACTTACACTCTCAAATAAATAAATTTATATAATCTAATCTTATGCTTTGTTTATCAACCTTACAAGAAATTAATAAGTTCATAGAAACCGGTCTATAATCTAACATTGATAACTGAAAGCTATCACCCTCCTCTCTGCTCCACTTTAATTTCAAACATTTTATTAAACGAACAATGGTGAGGGTTACTAGTTTTATATATTTAAATGTCATTGTTAATTGCAAACATGTTTTTAAGTATAGATTTATTAATAAAGGGGTTTGTTCTATTAAGCATAGAACATAAAAAATAAAATAAAAAAATTAAGATCCAATTCTAGTTAATATAGATCTATTGTGTATATATATAACCTTATATTATACATCTTATTATTTTAATTTATTGATACAATCATAATATTGAAAAATGGTTAAAAGAATATGGGTTTAGGATCTCCAATTAGATCCATACATAATAGGAGAAGATAACTACCTAGAAATAAATACAAGAAAGAGTAGAGACAACAACCTAGGATGCTAATAGTGTAAGTCTGATTTCAACACAGATTTCCCTTCCGTATAGGGATGTTACCAGTGTTTAATATTTTTGTGGTGGGAATAGTTATTAATATCGCTCGAAAAATCCACAGTGGTCATTTTAAAGAGTCTACATTTCATATCTTCAATCAGATCCATCATCACGACAAAAGTTGTCGAATAGGAGAAGATGGCTACATGGAAAAAAATACAAGAAACATGAGAGAGAAGAACGTAGGAAGCTAATAGTGTTATATTTTTTGTAAAGGAGAAAAAGCATGGTAGTTCCATCTATTTTTCAATTTGTCGCTAACTAAAGAAAAATTAAGTAAAACACCATTGTATCTGCAAATTTTCAAAAAATCTCTTCTTCGTATCATGATTCTTGATTTTTATAGAAGCCGGATTTGAACACAAATTTCCCTTCTGTATAGGGATGTTATTAGGGTTTAAGATTTCTTTTGTGGGAATAGTTATTAATATCGCTCGGAAAATCCAATAGTGGTCATTTTGAATAGTCAATGTTTCAAATCTCCAATCAGATCCATCATCAGGAGAAAAACTATCGAGTAGGAGAAGATGGCTACCTAGCAATAAATACAAGAAAGAACAGAGATAAGAAACTAGGAAGCTAATAGTATTGATCTTTTTCTAAAAGAGAACAAACGTGAAAGTTCCATCTATTTTTCAATATATAGCTAACGAAAGTAAAATTAGGTAAAACACCATTGTCTCTGCAATTTTTCAAAAAATAGAGGTCAGTCGCTCTTATCCATATCTTGATTTTCAGTTTTCCCAGAAGCTTGATTTCAACATAGATTTCCCTTTTGTATAGGGATGTTATTAGGGTTTAATATTTATGTGGTGGGAATAGTTATTAATATCGCTCAAAAAATACAAAGTGGCCATTTTGAATAGACAACATTTCGGATCTCCAATCAGATCCATCATCAGGAAAAAAAACATCGAGTAGGAGAAGATGGGTACCTAGCAATAAATACAATAACAAGAAGAGCAAGAACCTAGGAAACTAATAGTGTCGGATTTTTTCTAAAAGAGAACAAGCATGGGAGTTCCAACTATTTTTCAATATGTGGATAACTGAAGTGAAATTAGGTAAAACACCATTGTCTCTACAATCTTTCAAAAATATAGGTCAGTTTCTCTTCTCCGTATCTTGATTCTCAGTTTTTGTAGAAGTTGAATTTCAACACAGATTTCACTTTCGTATAGGGATGTTATTAGGGTTTAAGGTTTATGTGGTGTGAATAGTTTTTAATATTGTTTAGAAAATCTACAGTGGTCATTTTGAATAGTCAATGTTTCAGATATCCAATCAAATCCATCATCACGAAAAAAATCATCGAGTAGGAGAAGATGGCTACCTAGCAATAAATACAAGAAAGAACATAGACAAGAACCTAGGAAGATAAATGTGTCGTATTTTTTCTAAAATATAAGAAGCATGGGAGTTCAATCTATTTTTCAATATGTGACTAACTAAAGAGAAATTAGGTGAAACACCATTGTCTGTGCAATTTTTCAAAAAATCTAGGTCAATCGCTCTTCTCTACATCTTGATGCTCAATTTTTCCAAAATCCATAATTCAACACTTATTTCCCTTCTGTATAGGGATGTTATTAGGGTTTAAGGTTTTTTGGGTGGGGATAGTTATTAATATCTCTCAGAAAATCCACAGTCGTCATTTTGAATAGTCAACGTTTCAGAACTCCAATCAGATCCATCATCGAGTAGGAGAAGATGGCTACCTAGCAATAAATATAAGAAAGAGTAGAGATAAGAACCTAGGAAGCTAATAGTGTCGTATTTTTTCTAAAAGAGAACAAGCATGGGAGTTCCATCTATTTTTAAATATGTGGCTAACTAAAGAGAAATTAGGTAAAACACCATTGTCTCTACAATTTTTAAAAAAATTTAGATTTACTGCTCTTCTCCGTATCTTGAATCTTAGTTTTTCTATAAGCCGGATTTCATTACAGATTTCCCTTCCATATAGGGATGTTATTAGTGTTTAATATTTATGTGGCGGGGATAATTATTAATATCGCTCATAAAATACACAATGGTCATTTTGAATAGTACTCAACGATTCAGATCTCCAATTAGATCCATCAACAAGACAAAAACCGTTGAGTAGGAGAAGATGGTTACCTGGCATTAAATACTAGAAAGAACAAAGACACGAACCTAGGAAGCTAATAGTCTGTTCTTTTTCTAACAAAGAACAAGTGTCGAAGTTCCATCTATTTTTCAATCTATGGATAACTAAAGAGAAATTAGGTAAAAAATCATTGTCTTTGCAATTTTTCAAAAAAACTAGGTCAACCGCTCTTCTCCATATCTTGATTCTCAGTTTTTCCAGAAGCCATATTTCAACACTAATTTCCCTTCCATATAGGGATGTTATTAGGGTTTAATATTTTTGTGGTGGGAATAATTATTAATATTTCTCGGAAAATACACAGTGGTCATTTTGAATAGTCAATATTTCATATCGCCAATCAGATCCATCATCAGGACAAAAACCGTTGAGTAGGAGAAGATGGATACTAGGCAATAAATACAGGAAGGAGCAGAGATAAGAACCTAAGAAACTAATAATGTCGATTTTTTTCTAAAAGAGAACAAGCGTGGGAGTTCCATCTATTTTTCAATTTGTGGCTAAATAAAGAGAAAGTAAGTAAAACACCATTGTCTCTGCAATTTTTCAAAAAATCTAGGTTAGTCGCTCTTCTCTGTATCTTGATTCTTGGTTTTTCCAGAAGCCATATTTCAACATAGATTTCCCTTCCGTATAGGGATGTTATTCGGGTTTAATATTTTTGTGGCTTGAATAGTTATTGATATCACTTGGAAAATCCATAATGATCATTTTGAATAGTCAACTTTTTATATCTCCAATTAGATCCATCATCAGGACAAACACCATCGAGTAGGAGAAGATGGCTACCTGACAATAAATACTAGAAAGAGTATAGACAAGAACCTAGGAAGATAATAGTGTCATCATTTTTCTAAAAGATAAAAAGCGTGGGAGTTCCATCTATTTCTCAATATGTGGATAACTAAAAAGAAATCAGGTAAAACACCATTGTCTCTGCATTTTTTCAAAAAATCTAGGTCAATCACTCTTCTTCGTATCTTGATTCTCAGTTTTTCTAGAAGTCGCATTTCANTAGGAAGCTAATAGTGTTATATTTTTTGTAAAGGAGAAAAAGCATGGTAGTTCCATCTATTTTTCAATTTGTCGCTAACTAAAGAAAAATTAAGTAAAACACCATTGTATCTGCAAATTTTCAAAAAATCTCTTCTTCGTATCATGATTCTTGATTTTTATAGAAGCCGGATTTGAACACAAATTTCCCTTCTGTATAGGGATGTTATTAGGGTTTAAGATTTCTTTTGTGGGAATAGTTATTAATATCGCTCGGAAAATCCAATAGTGGTCATTTTGAATAGTCAATGTTTCAAATCTCCAATCAGATCCATCATCAGGAGAAAAACTATCGAGTAGGAGAAGATGGCTACCTAGCAATAAATACAAGAAAGAACAGAGATAAGAAACTAGGAAGCTAATAGTATTGATCTTTTTCTAAAAGAGAACAAACGTGAAAGTTCCATCTATTTTTCAATATATAGCTAACGAAAGTAAAATTAGGTAAAACACCATTGTCTCTGCAATTTTTCAAAAAATAGAGGTCAGTCGCTCTTATCCATATCTTGATTTTCAGTTTTCCCAGAAGCTTGATTTCAACATAGATTTCCCTTTTGTATAGGGATGTTATTAGGGTTTAATATTTATGTGGTGGGAATAGTTATTAATATCGCTCAAAAAATACAAAGTGGCCATTTTGAATAGACAACATTTCGGATCTCCAATCAGATCCATCATCAGGAAAAAAAACATCGAGTAGGAGAAGATGGGTACCTAGCAATAAATACAATAACAAGAAGAGCAAGAACCTAGGAAACTAATAGTGTCGGATTTTTTCTAAAAGAGAACAAGCATGGGAGTTCCAACTATTTTTCAATATGTGGATAACTGAAGTGAAATTAGGTAAAACACCATTGTCTCTACAATCTTTCAAAAATATAGGTCAGTTTCTCTTCTCCGTATCTTGATTCTCAGTTTTTGTAGAAGTTGAATTTCAACACAGATTTCACTTTCGTATAGGGATGTTATTAGGGTTTAAGGTTTATGTGGTGTGAATAGTTTTTAATATTGTTTAGAAAATCTACAGTGGTCATTTTGAATAGTCAATGTTTCAGATATCCAATCAAATCCATCATCACGAAAAAAATCATCGAGTAGGAGAAGATGGCTACCTAGCAATAAATACAAGAAAGAACATAGACAAGAACCTAGGAAGATAAATGTGTCGTATTTTTTCTAAAATAGAAGAAGCATGGGAGTTCCATCTATTTTTCAATATGTGACTAACTAAAGAGAAATTAGGTGAAACACCATTGTCTGTGCAATTTTTCAAAAAATCTAGGTCAGTCGCTCTTCTCTGCATCTTGATGCTCAATTTTTCCAAAATCCATAATTCAACACTTATTTCCCTTCCATATAGGGATGTTATTAGGGTTTAAGGTTTTTTGGGTGGGGATAGTTATTAATATCTCTCAAAAAATCCACAGTCGTCATTTTGAATAGTCAACGTTTCAGAACTCCAATCAGATCCATCATCAAGAAAAAATTCGTCGAGTAGGAGAAGATGGCTACCTAGCAATAAATATAAGAAAGAGTAGAGATAAGAGCCTAGGAAGATAATAGTGTCGTATTTTTTCTAAAAGAGAACAAGCATGGGAGTTCCATCTATTTTTAAATATGTGGCTAACTAAAGAGAAATTAGGTAAAACACCATTGTCTCTACAATTTAAAAAAAAAAATAGATTTACTGCTCTTCTCCGTATCTTGAATCTTAGTTTTTCCATAAGCCGGATTTCATTACAGATTTCCCTTCCATATAGGGATGTTATTAGTGTTTAATATTTATGTGGTGGGGATAATTATTAATATCGCTCATAAAATACACAATGGTCATTTTGAATAGTACTCAACGATTCAGATCTCCAATTAGATCCATCAACAGGACAAAAACCGTTGAGTAGGAGAAGATGGTTACCTGGCATTAAATACTAGAAAGAACAGAGACATGAACCTAGGAAGCTAATAGTGTGTTCTTTTTCTAACAAAGAACAAGTGTCGAAGTTCCATCTATTTTTCAATCTATGGATAACTAAAGAGAAATTAGGTAAAAAATCATTGTCTTTGGAATTCTTAAAAAAAACTAGGTTAATCGCTCTTCTCCATATCTTGATTCTCAGTTTTTCCAGAAGCCATATTTCAACACTAATTTCCCTTCCATATAGGGATGTTATTAGGGTTTAAGATTTTTGTGGTGGGAATAATTATTAATATTTCTCGGAAAATACATAGTGGTCATTTTGAATAGTCAATATTTCATATCGCCAATCAGATCCATCATCAGGACAAAAACCGTTGAGTAGGAGAAGATGGATACTAGGCAATAAATACAGGAAGGAGCAGAGATAAGAACCTAAGAAACTAATAATGTCGATTTTTTTCTAAAAGAGAACAAGCGTGGGAGTTCCATCTATTTTTCAATTTGTGGCTAAATAAAGAGAAAGTAAGTAAAACACCATTGTCTCTGCAATTTTTCAAAAAATCTAGGTTAGTCGCTCTTCTCTGTATCTTGATTCTTGGTTTTTCCAGAAGCCATATTTCAACATAGATTTCCCTTCCGTATAGGGATGTTATTCGGGTTTAATATTTTTGTGGCTTGAATAGTTATTGATATCACTTGGAAAATCCATAATGATCATTTTGAATAGTCAACTTTTTATATCTCCAATTAGATCCATCATCAGGACAAACACCATCGAGTAGGAGAAGATGGCTACCTGACAATAAATACTAGAAAGAGTATAGACAAGAACCTAGGAAGATAATAGTGTCATCATTTTTCTAAAAGATAAAAAGCGTGGGAGTTCCATCTATTTCTCAATATGTGGATAACTAAAAAGAAATCAGGTAAAACACCATTGTCTCTGCATTTTTTCAAAAAATCTAGGTCAATCACTCTTCTTCGTATCTTGATTCTCAGTTTTTCTAGAAGTCGCATTTCAATACAGATTTCCCTTCCATATAGGGATGTTATTAGGGTTTAAGATTTATGTTGTGAAAATAGTTATTAATATTGCTCAGAAAATCCACAATGGTCATTTTGAATAATCAACTTTTCGGATCTCCAATCAGATCCATCATCACGAAAAAAAAAACGTCGAGTAGGAGAATATGACTTCCATAAAATCAAAATTATGATATCAAATCAAAGAAATGATCAAAATTATGATATCAAATCCATGAAATTATCAAAATTATGATATCAAATCCATTAAAATAACTTATCTTATATTTTGTATCTTGATAAAACTATTGAAAAAGTGTTATCATACAAGTATTTATGTATCAATTTCATTTTGTTGGAAATCTTATGATCTTGAAAGGGATTTAGTTATCCCACATCTATGATGTTTGGGCTTACAAGATCTCTAGAAAGATTAAATTTGTATAAGAAATCAATACTTTAGTTATCCCACAATGATGATGTTTGGTTTTACAAGATCCATAACATGACCAAATGCAACAAGATTTACTTCATTTTGTTAAACGAAGCTAGATGTACCTTTTTTTAGTCTAAATCTATAATTTTTTATTTAGATTATAAGCATAAATATCTCAAGTTGAGAAAATATAGGCTTCATGTTATTTCTTATAGTAGCCATCGCAATCCTAAAAGAAGTTGGGTTAGAGATTATTTGACGTTGCTTTACATTGGAACATAAATGATGACGATGATTTCCATCACATAGACCAAATTTCGTTTATTGGACCTTAAAAAATTTGATAAACCATAAAGTGATTTGCCTTGACATTTTGTTTCTATGATTGAAAATATTCAAGAGAATCTTTATTAGACCTCATTGGTTTCCATGAGTTAACAAGTTATGAGGATTTGTAGCTTTACAAGTATTTTGAAACTTAGAACTAATGTGTGCATAGACACAACATTTGAAGAGAAAGTATGATTTATTCTCCATTTTCTTAGTATCACAAATATTACATATAATTTCTTCCCACAATGTTTTAGGTCTTTTCCATTGTCGTTTCAGTATGAAGGTGGTGAGAGGTCATTTTTATTTTAACAATATTAATTTTATATTTTAAGGTAACTATAGTTGAAAGATGATTTGTATATTATAAGTTGGGATTAATGTTCTTGTTACATTACTTTGATAGTTTTATTCTCCATCACTTTTGCACCACAATATTTAAATTTATTTGTGACATTGTTTTTACTGGTACAAATATTTTGTAAAGTTGTCTCCCCCTCTCTCTGCTAATAATTTAGCCAAGAATTTGTAACATCCCACTCTGGCACACTGAGCGAACTTACTCTTTGAGGACACTTGCTCGCAAGTGATCCAGATTATTATGCTATTAAAACTTTTGATTTGATTATGAGGCGTTATGGGTTGATGACATGTTTTTTTACTGCATTGACATAGACATGTGCTATTGACTCGGTTTACTGAGTGTGCAGGGTTTTGGACCTTGAGGATGCAGAGGCATCGATGGAACCCCTTGGACTTTGGATTGAGTCAGGGAGTGTAGCATT
>JZKD02S1240599.1:0-12330 GCA_000966675.3 Picea glauca
AGGTGTGATCCGAAATTGGATCCAGAAGCCTGACAGGGCTTGAAAAATGCTCAAAAATGAAAGTGCTCAGAATACGATGAAAACAACTCCATTGTGTCTGTCTCATCTTCTCGATTCAGGCGGTATATTTACTTTGTCAAACGGGCTCCGTATGCGAAAATTATCACATTCTGATCAGAAGCCCAAACAGGTAAAAAGTCAAAGGTCAAATGGTCAAAAAGTCAACGTTGATGACATCAGCATGTTGACTGTGCAGGAGATGACATGGCACTCTCTAGTTGATCATGATTGGGCAGGTTCATTGACAAGGCAGACATGTGGCAGGCAACTGGACTAGTCAATGGTTGACAAGTGGCATTAATCCGTCGAATGGGGAGATGCCACGTGGCCCAGTCATGGGCAGCCACGTGGCACCCACTCATCAGTTGAAGTGGCATGTTTCAAAAAAATTGTTTTGGCGGTCCATGGGATTTGAACCGATGACCGCCACCAAGCCCAACACCTTAAGAAATGGTCTTGCTCAAATACACCAAATTATTGCTTATGATATAAAACCCACAATATGAAAGAGATTGCAAAGTATTGTATGTAGAGGGGCCAGCGCTTAGCCCTTTGGGCTAGCGCTTGGCCATATGAACCCATATGACCCTGTCAAGGGGGCGCACGCTGGGTAGAAGGGGGATTATGCCCAAATTTAACTATACAGTGGGTTTTGTAACTAATTTTTGAGTTTTAATTGTAATTAAGCCTATTTTTAATGGTTTTTGGGAGTTATTAGGTAGTTTTGGAGCCTAAATTTTGGGAGGAAGTTGGAGATGAGAAACTAAATTTCTAGATATATAACCAAGGTATGTTTGAGGCCATAGGAGGGCATTCAGAGCAGAATTATGCTGAGGAGAAGCCAAGCCAAAGCCATTTTGAGGCAAAGAAGCTTTTGAGGAGGAGACGTTGTCGGACCATTTCTGGGAGCTCCGGATGTCCGTTTTGCGTGTTGTTTTCTTTGCATGGTTCTAGAGATCTGGAAGAACATGAAAAGATCAGTCTTGTAGCCATTTGGCATTGCAGAGATGTACTTTTGAGCTTTTGAACAGAAATAAAGAAGCCTCCCCCACAGAGAAAAGGCCTGGAGACGTAGGCAAAGTTGTGTCGAACTCCATTATTAATTTGCGTGTTATGGTTTGTTGTTTATTCTTTCATTTCAGATCTTCATATGTGTATATGGATATCATAATTCCTCTTCTTTCCTCATTCTTTCACTAAGTTTCTCAAATGGTTAATTAATGCATGCAAAATTAAAACTCAACCATAAGTCATTAAAATATCCTACGGATCATTGGGGCTGGCCAGTCACAGATGACTTGGATCTTGGCTGGATCCACATGTACGCCATGTTGATAAATGATGTATCCTAGATAATGGACCCTATCCATGCCAAAGGATCATTTTTCCAAGTTGGTGTATAGCTTGTGCTGCCGCAGGGTGTGCAAAACCTATTGAATATGTTGCAAGTGTTCGGCCCAAGTATTGTTGTAAATGAGAATGTCATCCAGATAAATCACTACAAAAGTATTGTTGAATGGTCACAGGATATCATCCATCATCCTCATGAAAGTGGCTGGAGAATTTGTTAGACCAAAGGGCATGACCAACCATTCAAAAAGGCCTTCCTTTGACTTGAAGACGGTCTTCCATACATCAGTTTGTTCTATCGGGACCTGGTGGTAGCCAGAATTCAAATCAATCTTACTAAATTATTTGGACCCCATGAGTTGATCAAGGAGGTCGTCAATTCAGGGAATCGGGTACCGGTTTCTGACTGTGATTTTATTCAGAGCCCGATAATCAATGCAAAGTCGCCAAGTTCCATATTTCTTTTGTACTAGCACGATTGGGCTCTCGCAATGTGATGATCTGGGACGGATGTGCCCCTTGTGGAGAAATTCTTGGATATGTCGCTTGATCTCCTCATTCTCTAACAGAGAGCGGTGTTACACATGAAATTTGCACACCTAGGTACCTCACCCTAAGTGTCGTAAAGTGTCATATAAGTGTCTTATACACCTTGACACCATGGAATAACCTATGTCACAATCCCTAGTCAATGTGGAGGAGGGATATATTACATGAAGGCCAAAANAGAGATATTTTCTCCCTAAATATCTTAGAGATCCCTTTCTTAGTGGATCTGATGAGAGATCCTCTCCATGGTGGTTAAGCCTACAAATCCTATATAATGAGGGATTTCCATGGAGAAGGGGGAGATGGAGGAGTTTAGAGATATCGAACTTATGATCTCATGAGAAGTAAGCGGAAAGTATTGTGAAGCATCTAACTTATGATCTCATGAGGAAGATGTCATTTGGAACATCAGCATTCCATGTGTGGACTGTTTAGGCAAGGGTTTGGACAAGGAGAACTTGATGAAGCTGTTGCACTCACATCTATGGCTATAAGTAACATTTTGTTCTCATTAATACAATCAATGCTTGGCCTATTTCTTTCAAACTTGTACGTGTTCCATATAAGTTTGTCTGCAGTAGATGGATCTATGTTTTAGCTAATCTCAGTAGAGTAGGAAGTATTTTGTACTTTTGTTTGTCTTGCAATACCTACCAAGGAGCTCAAGATCAAAGCTCATCCTCGACCTTGCAGGGACAAACGACGTTCATAAGGTACATACCTTCCTCGATCTCTTTTGTTCANATTTCCATAAATAAGGTTGGCCCAAAAGAAAATCACAAACTTTGAGAGGAGAAACATCACACAATACATTGTCTTTGAAGGGCTTGATGTCATATGACAGTCGACACTGTTGGCTGACGCATAGATCGCTTCCTTGGCAGATCCATCCAATGGTGTAGGGTTGTGGGTGCAGCGTTGTCTGCAGGGCCAGCCGCTTGACAACCTCTACTAATATGAGGTTATTCTGGCTACCACTATCGACGATGAAGTGCAGCGGAGTGCCTTTTACCCACA
This sequence comes from Picea glauca, assembly GCA_000966675.3. Lineage (NCBI taxonomy): Eukaryota > Viridiplantae > Streptophyta > Pinopsida > Pinales > Pinaceae > Picea > Picea glauca. Next base: position 2,977 of record JZKD02S1240599.1, read on the forward strand.
TCTGTGAATGGAAGAGGCACTCTCCTTCTTCTGGCTCGTCTAGTTAACCATGCTAGAGCTTGGTGGTAACAACGGTGGCACTAGGTTCCACGTCTATAATCCATCTTCCCCTTTATGGTTCTGAATCAGAGTCAGAAGCCGCATATGATTCAGAGGCTTTCACTTCGGCCACCAGTGTCTGCTTTGAGCAGCAGTCAGCAGAGTTATGCCAGGGGCTCTTATGGAAGTCGCACCACTTACCGGTATCTTTCCTTGTCTTTCCAGTGTCATTCTTTGCTTGCATCTTGGACTGGTTGTCCCAATACTATCCATATTTTCTCTATCCTTTGTTATGTGGATTGGGGCCACCCTTTCCTGGCTTTTGTTGTGAGGGGATCTCCAGCGTAAATTGTCGCGTCTTTTGTTTGAGCTTCTGCTCGATTTTGATGGCATATAGGTAGGCCGTGTCGAGGATGAGGTGTCCAGAAATTCCATTTTGGTATGGATGTATCTATTCAAAGCACCATGATACTTGAGTACCAGATGTCACTCTAAATCTTTGATACCCATCTTGGTGGGCAAGGTATGGAAGATATTTGTGAAATCTAGCACTGCTTGGTCTCTTTCTTGCCGTAGTGTGGTCCATTTGGTATACAAGTCGTCATAACTTCTAACAGGGTAGTATTGTTCCTTAATAGCAACCCTGAAGTATTCCTAGGTGGCCATGACTGTAAATAATGAGGGTTCCTCTATTTCCTTTTGCTCACAGAAAGTTTCCCACCAATGTTTGACATGGGGAATGGCTTTGAGGAGCTCAAAAGTAATATTTTCTCTATTCGAAAAGTTATGGATAGAAAAATACCCTTCTAGTAGATTCAACCACTTGTCTCCAACATCTGCATCTATCTGACCTTCAAATATAAGAATATCGAAGTTTATTTGTACCTTGAAGGGGGCGGTGCCTCCGCTCGAAGAAGATGCGTCGCTTGTTGGTAGTCGTCAAAGGATTTGCGCGAAATTATCCATCATCTGATTCCTCTGTTGCGTGAGGGCTTCCTCAATCAACAGTTTGAAAGGATTTCTTGTGCTGTCGTCTTTCTTTTCTCCTTCCATGATAGGTCACTTGGGTGTGCGAGAGCTTTTTTCCTCAAGAGAAACAAGCTCGAGACCTACCTCTTTGTACTCCGACCTCGTTGGGGGCATGCATTAAGACAACAAGGAGCAGGCCGCTCCGATACCATTAATATGGATTTTATGAGAAGAACAAAATGACTACATATTATTAGCAGATGCTTAACACCGAATAATAGAGATACATAAAAACTAGTTTTCTATTCAATAAGGAAATAAGTTGAAACTGTAAAATGCAGCGGAAAACAAGCTTGATGGAATGGTGGCAGCTTATCTCTAAGAAGAGNAGAGATATTTTCTCCCTAAATATCTTAGAGATCCCTTTCTTAGTGGATCTGATGAGAGATCCTCTCCATGGTGGTTAAGCCTACAAATCCTATATAATGAGGGATTTCCATGGAGGAGGGGGAGATGGAGGAGTTTAGAGATACCGAACTTATGATCTCATGAGAAGTAAGGGGAAAGTATTGTGAAGCATCTAACTTATGATCTCATGAGGAAGATGTCATTTGGAACATCAGCATTCCGTGTGTGGACTGTTTAGGCAAGGGTTTGGACAAGGAGAACTTGATGAAGCTGTTGCACTCACATCTATGGCTGTAAGTAACATTTTGTTCTCATTAATACAATCAATGCTTGGCCTGTTTCTTTCAAACTTGTACTTGTTCCATATAAGTTTCTCTCCAGTAGATGGATCTATGTTTTAGCTAATCTCAGTAGAGTAGGAAGTATTTTGTACTTTTGTTTGTCTTGCAATACCTACCAAGGAGCTCAAGATCAAAGCTCATCCTTGACCTTGCAGGGACAAACGACATTCATAAGGTAAATACCTTCCTCGATCTCTTTTGTTCATTAGCTTCATTAGATCTAAAAGAAAGTCAGTGTCCATGTTAAGCACTTTCTGTCTTAGAGTTAAGGGTCTAGCTCTCAAGAGGAGATCTACCTGTCCATAGGGAGATTTTTCCTACCATAAGCGGTGATAGACTGGCCCATTGGGAAACGGTGCGATGGGGTTCAGATCGATGGGGTGCTTGACCTGGAAGTGTAGAGGTACCCCGATAGGTGAGGAGAAGATATATAAGTATTCTTCCATGACCTTATCTATTGGCTTCTGTTATGTGGAGAGGTCGGTCGTAGAGACCCTGGATGTGGCTGTGATTTTTCTCTCATTCTGAGAGCAAATCATGAAGAAGACAAACTTCCCTATCTGAGAGATACCCTTCCTACATTGCTTAGTAGAGATCAAGGAAATAGCACTAGGTGGGATAGCCTCGGGTATCCTGTACAATTTCTTGTTCAAAGTAATAATAACACTACGAGGCCTAGACTCATATACAGCATGACATTTCCATAAATAAGGTTGGCCCAAAAGAAAATCACAAACTTTGAGAGGAGCAACATCACACAATACATTGTCTTTGAAGGGCTTGATGTCATATGACAGTCGACACTGTTGGCTGACGCGTAGATCGCTTCCTTGGCAGAGCCATCCAATGGTGTAGGGTTGTGGGTGCAGCGTTGTCTGCAGGGCCAGCCGCTTGACAACCTCTACTAATATGAGGTTATTCTGGCTACCACTATCGACGATGAAGTGCAGCGGAGTGCCTTTTACCCACATCTGTGAATGGAAGAGGCACTCTCCTTCTTCTGGCTCGTCTGGTTAACCATGCTAGAGCTTGGTGGTAACAACGGTGGCAATAGGTTCCACGTCTATAATCCATCTTCCCCTTTATGGTTCTGACTCAGAGTCAGAACCCACATATGATTCAGAGGCTTTCACTTCGGCCACCAGTGTCTGCTTTGAGCGGCAGTCAGCAGAGTTATGCCAGGGGCTCTTATGGAAGTCGTACCACTTACCGGTATCTTTCCTTGTCTTTCCAGTGTCATTCTTTGCTTGCAGCTTGGACTGGTTGTCCTAATACTATCCATATTTTCTCTGTCCTTTGTTATGTGGATTGGGGCCACCCTTTCCTGGCTTTTGTTGTGAGGGGATCTCCGGCGTAAATTGTCGCGTCTTTTGTTTGAGCTTTTGCTCGATTTTGATGGCATATAGGTAGGCCGTGCCGAGGATGAGGTGTCCAGAAATTCCATTTTGGTATGGATGTATCTATGCAAAGAACCATGATACTTGAGTACCAGATGTCACTCTAAATCTTTGATACCCATCTTGGTGGGCAAGGTATGGAAGATATTTGTGAAATCTAGCACTGCTTGGTCTTTTTCTTGCCGTAGTGTGGTCCATTTGGTATACAAGTCATCATAACTTCTAACAGGGTAGTATTGTTCCTTAATAGCAACCCTGAAGTATTCCTAGGTGGCCATGACTGTAAATAATGAAGGTTCCTCTATTTCCTTTTGCTCACAGAAAGTTTCCCACCAATGTTTGACATGGGGAATGGCTTTGAGGAGCTCAAAAGTAATCTTTTCTCTATTCGAAAAGTTATGGATAGAAAAATACCCTTCTAGTAGATTCAACCACTTGTCTCCAAAATCTTCATCTATCTGACCTTCAAATATAAGAATATCGAAGTTTATTTGTACCTTGAAGGGGGCGGTGCCTCCGCTCGAAGAAGATGCGTCGCCTGTTGGTAGTCGTCAAAGGATTTGCGCGAAATTATCCATCATCTCATTCCTCTGTTGCATGAGGGCTTCCTCAATCAACAGTTTGAAAGGATTTCTTGTGCTGTCATCTTTCTTTTCTCCTTCCATGAGAGGTCGCTTGGGTGTGCGAGAGCTTTTTTCCTCAAGAGAAACAAGCTCGAGACCTACCTCTTTGTACTCCGACCTCGTTGGGGACATGCATTAAGACGACAAGGAGCAGCCCGCTCTGATACCATTAATCTGGATTTTATGAGCAGAACAAAATGACTACAGATTATTAGCAGATGCTTAACACAAAATAATAGAGATACATAAAAACTAGTTTTCTATTCAATAAGGAAATAAGTTGAAACTGTAAAATGCAGCGGAAAACAAGCTTGATGGAATGGTGGCAGCTTATCTCTAAGAAGAGNCCAAAAGTCATGTGGGCCCCGTTTGGGTAAGTTAGTACATCAACTTCCCGGGATCGTAACTTTTGCATACGATCTCTGTTTTAGCCATATGATAGCCCATTGGAAAGATCTATCCGAGGACTACAACATTTGCACAAAATTTCATGATATACCCAAAAAAAACATCGTTTAGGGCCTCAAAATGGTTTCGGAATTTCAGGACCCGAAAAACTGCTAAAAATAGTAAATTATCAAAATTGAGAGAAAGTTGTTTTGAGCCAGCTGGAAAAGGTGGGTGGCCACAAATATCCACTTGGATCAATCCTCCATCCTTAGGAAGCAATGGTATCCATTGCGTTGATTTCCCCCATCAGTTGAGGAAATTTCTATTGAATTTGGCCCTGGCTGAGCCACTTGCCTTGGTGCGGGAGATGCCCTGCTTTGACGACTCGATAAAGTTGGATCCTTTGTTGTCGAGTGCCCTTGATATGTGTTTCCACAATTTGATCATTGGATTTCTATTGTATGCAGTCGAGGTCGAACTCTGTTGGTGTCAGTTTTTATGTTACATCTGAGGTGTTCAATAATGGTGGGAAATCAGGCCGAAGGAGGTCCACATTGAACACTGGGTGCAAGCCAAGGAAAGGAGGAATGTTGAGCACAAAAGTATTATCCCCCATAGCCTTGGTGATGGTGTATGGCCCATAATGGAGTGGGTGAAGCTTCCTATGGGGTCCTTTAAGGTGTTCTTTCTGCAAGTGCAACCAAACTTTGTCGCCCACCTGAAACTTATGTGGAACCCGATGTTGATCATGGCGCTGCTTGTACTTGTCATTGGACTTCTATAAGATATCCTAAACCTATTCACAGATGTGCTAGATCCTCTCAATGAAACAGGTGGCTTTGTCAGCCTCAGTTGGAGCAGGAGAGGATTCAGTTGAGGTGACCGCGAGGGGAAGTGTAACATCTATGGGACCCAATGGTTGGAATCCCATCCCCTCCTGAAAGGGGCTATGGTCAGTTGAGATATGCAGGGATCAGTCATCTTATAAAAGCAATCAACAACCACAAAAAAATAGTCATTTCCCTAATTGGTGGATGGGAGGCCCAACATGTAGTCCATTGAGATGGATTCCAATGGCCTGTCAGGTGTAGGAAGAGGGGTGTATAGGCCCTTTTTCTTAGTGGTTGGTTTAGCAATAGCGTAGGCAATGCAAGACCTGATATACTTGTTGACCTCCTGTCAAAGTTTTGGCCAGAAGAAATGTTTTTGTAGCATTGCCACTATCTTTTCAATGTCAAAGTGTCCTTCCACATGGCTATAGTGGGCTTCTTAGATCAGCTTCACTCTCTCACTTGATGGAACACATATATGTCCTAGTCGGCACAATAGCCCAACTTAAAGATGGAAATTATCGATAACTACCTTTGCACCCAACATTTGGCAGGTGGTGGTGAAGTCTGGGTCTGTCTCATAGAGTTGGGGCCATCTAGAGGTCTCATGGCCGTAAGAGTCTAGTACTGTGGTGAGTGTTGCAACTAGTGGTCTGTTGAGGCAATCAACGATGCGGTTGGTGCTTCATGTTTTATACTTGATGTTGAGGTGGAATTGTTGCAAGTATGTGGACCACTTTTGATGGTGGTCATTCTGCAATTTTTCTTATGTCTGCATGAACTGTAGTGGCTTATGATCAGCATGGATGACTGTCTCCCTCCCAAGAATGTAATGTCTCCACTGGCGGAAAGCTTACACAATGGAGTACATTTATTTTTCGTAAGTAGGGTACTTACGGATATCAACTGATAGTGTCGCACTATGATAGGCCATGGGGTGGTTGTGTTGTGTGATAATGGCACCCACGGCATAGTTTGAAGCATCAATCTCAATCTCAAAGGGTTGTTGCAGGTATGGTAGTGAAAGTACTCGGGCTGAGCATAAGCGTTTCTTCAAATCATTGAACGCTTGTTGTTGGGACTGGCCCCATGCAAATTTTTCCTTACCACCACCCCTGGTTATATGGCTGAGGGCCCATGCAATATGGGAGAATCCCAACACAAACCTGCGGTAGAAATTGGCAAGGCCCAAGAAGCTCTGAAGCTCGATGAGTGTGGTTGGGGATGGCCAATCACGAATGACTTGGATCTTGGCTGGATCCACATGTATGCCATGTTGATCAATGATGTAGCCTAGGTAATGGACCCTTTCCATGCCGAAGGAACATTTTTCCAAGTTGGCATATAGCTTATGCTGTCGCAGGGTGTGTAGAACCTGCTGAATATGTTGCAAGTGTTCGGCCCAAGTCTTGCTATAAATGAGAATGTCATCTAGATACACCACTACAAAAGTATTGGTGAATGGTCGCAAGATATTGTCCATCATTCTCATGAAAGTGGTTGTAGCATTTTTCATACCAAAGGGCATGACCAACCATTCAAAAAGCCTTCCTTTGACTTGAAGGCGGTCTTCCATACATCAGTCTATTCTATAGGGACCTGGTGGTAGCCAGACTTTAGATCAATCTTACTGAAGTATTTGGCCCCCATGAGTTGATCAAGGAGGTCGTCAATTCGGGGAATCGGGTACCGGTTTCTGACTGTGATTTTATTCAGAGCCCGATAATCAATGCAAAGTCACCAAGTTCCATATTTCTTCTATACTAGCACGATTGGGAAACTACAAGGTGATGAGCTGGGATGGATGTGCCCCTTGTGGAGCAATTCTTGGATCTATCGCTTCATCTCATCATTCTCTAACAGAGAGTGGCGATAGACCAGCCCATTGAGAAATGGTGCGCTGGGGATCAAATTGATGGGGCGCTTAACCTGGCAGTGCTTCGGTACCTCGGTAGGTGAGGAGAAGATATCTGAGTATTCTTCCACAACCTGATCTACTTGCTTCTGCTGTGTGGAGAGGTCGGTCGCAGAGACCTTGGATGTGGCTGTGATTTTTCTCTCATTCTGAGAGTGAATCACAAAGAAGACAAACTTCCCTGTCTGAGAGATAACCTTCCTGCATTTCTTAGCAGAGATCAAGGAAATAGCACTAGGTGGGACAGCCTCGGGTATCTTGTACAATTTCTTGTTTAAAGTAATAATAACACTACGAGGCCTAGACTCATATATAGCATGACGTTTCCATAAATAAGGTTGTCCCAAAAGAACATCACAAACTTTGAGAGGAGCAACATCACACAATACCTCGTCTTTGAAGGGCTTGATGTCGTACGACAACTGACACTTTTGGCTGATGCGGAGATCGCTTCCTTGGCGGAGCCATCCAATGGTGTAGGGTTGTGGGTGTGGCATTGTCGACAGGGCCAGCTGCTTGACGGCCTCTACTGAGATGAGGTTCTTCTGGCTACCAATATTGACGATGAAGTGCAGCGGGGTGCCTTTTACCCGCATATGTGAATGGAAGAGGCGCTCTCCTTCTTCTGGCTCGTCTAGTTCACCATGTTGGAGCTTGGTGGCAGCAACGGTGGCACTGGGTTTTGCGTCAATGATCCATCTTCCCCTTTCTAGTTCTGAATCAGTGTCAGAACCTACATCTAATTCAGAGGCTTTCACTTCATCCACCAGCATCTGCTTTGAGCAGTAGTCAACAGTGTTATGCTAGGGGCTCTTATGAAAGACGCACCACTTCTCGATATCTTTCTTTGTCTTTCTGGTATCCTTCTTTGCTTGCGGCTTGGACTGGTTGTCCTGATACTGTCCATATTTTCTATTCCCTTTGTTCTATGGGCTGGGGCCAACCTTTCCTAGCTTTTGTTGTGAGGAATTTCCTGGCCAAAATTGTCGCGTCTTTTGTTTGAGCTTCTGCTCGATTTTGACGGCATATCGGTAGGTCGCACCCAAGGATGAGATGTCTAGAAATTTCATTTTGTTCTGGATGTATCTATGCATTGCAACATGATACTTGAGCACTAGACGTCACTCTGAATCTTTGATACCTAACTTGGTGCACAAGGTATGGAAGATATTTGTGAAATCTGGCATTGCTTGGTCTCTTTCTTGTCGCAGTGTGGTCCATTTGGTATACAAGTTGTCATAACTTCCAATAGGGTAGTATTGTTCCTTAATAGCATCCCTGAAGGATTCCCAGGTGGTCGTGACTGTAAATAATGAGGGTTCCTCTATTTCCTTTTGCTCGTAGAAAGTTTCCCACCAATCTTTGACATGGGGAACGACTTTGAGGAGTGCAAAAGTAATCTTTTCTCTATTCGAAAAGTTATGGAYAGAAAAATACCCTTCTAGTAGATTCAACCACTTGTCTACAACATCTGCRTCTATCTGACCTTCAAATATAAGAATATTGAAKTTTATTTGTACCTTGAAGGGGGTGGTGCCTCCGCTCGATGAAGATGTGTCGCMTGTTGCTAGTTGCCGAAAGATTTGTGTGAAATTATCCATCATCTCGTTCCTTTGTTGCATGAGGTCTTCCTCAATCAAAAATTTGAAAGGATCTCTTGTCCCATCATCTTTCTTTTCTCCTTCCATGAGAGGTCACTTGGGTGTGCGAGAGCTTTTGTCCTCAAGAGAAACAAGCTCGAGACCTAAGTCTTTGTACTTCGACCTCGTTGGGTACATGCATTAAGACGACAAGGAGCAGGCTACTCTGATACCACTGATCTGTATTTTATGAGTAGAATGAAATGACTACAGATTATTACCAGATGCATTACACATAATAACAGAGATATAGTAAAACTAGTTTTCTATTCAATAAGGAAATAAGCTGAAACTGTAAAATGCAGCAGAAAACAAGCTTATTGGAATGGTGGCGGCTTATCTCTGAGAAGAGATGTGACGGCTGCACTCATTTGCAAGAAGATGATTACAACGAGGCTCTCAAGGAATTTTTACAATAAATAGGAGTTTCAAAAACCCTAAACATCCAAAAACCTAACCCTAGGAGATGAAGTGCCAAAAGTCATGTGGGCCCCGTTTGGGTAAGTTAGTACATCAACTTTCCGGGGTCGTAACTTTTGCATACGATATTCGTTTTAGGCATATGATAGCCCATTGGAAATATCTATCCGAGGAATACAATAGTTGCACAAAATTTCATTTCATAATGAAAATTTTCACCCGCCACATACCCCAAAAAACATCATTTAGGGCCACAAAACGGCTCCGGAAGTTCAGGACCCGAAAAACTGCTAAAAATAGTAAATTATCAAAATTGTGAGAAAGTTGTTTTGAGCCAGTTGGAAAAGGTGGGTGGCCATCGATATCCACCTAGATCAATCCT
>JZKD02S1240632.1:0-12330 GCA_000966675.3 Picea glauca
AGCTGTATTGAGTTATCCCATTGATCCACATTTACAAAATACAAAAACATTCATTTCTTAAGTTACCAAGCACCTCTGGTCTGCAACCACAGAGGGTTTCTTGGAGTGATAACAGCGTGTACACTATATTTTTGTGTGAATTGATGATTGATACTCTTCATTAAATTCATGACAGCCAAGCATGGATTTAACCTTGTTTTGTCCAAAACTACTAGAAGAAACTGTGTTGTTTTTTTTCCCATGCATAATTTAAAACAGTTCTAGTTTCTTCTAGTTGTAATCATGAGAAATGATCTAATAATTGTCGCTATATTTTAACAAAAGATTGATTATCTCCTAAGTTAATGAAATGACTATATCTGAATTTTTTTATACATATCGACCTATATCTGATCTTAGGTTGATCGTTGCAATTAAAGAGTTGAAAATATTTGGAGAAATCTAAGAGCTCGAGAAAATTCCTTACCACTATCCCCAAAAACCTATTCTATACTATATTAATTTATGATGGGCCTTCCTTATCACTGAACTTTCTGGATATTTGATAAATCGTGATCGTAACAGGTGAGAGTTCTCGGTTTGTTGTCCAGGGTTTTGTGGCAAGCAAGAATAGTTACATGGGTTTTTATGTGTAGACCACACCTATCTTTCGCTCAACTGGAGAAAATAAATATTCCAAGTGTGTAATGTAACATGGTACCTTCAACTTATGAACATTTATGTTGTCTTTAGGTATGTTTACCTGTCTCACTTTGAGACTTGTCATCTTACCCTTCTCAGTCTTTGTTTTGGTGGCTCTCACGAACTTGAAGTCACTGTATTATGGTTCATTCCCATTATGGATCCTATAGTAGTGCAAAACTGAATGACCATGAGGTTTTACATACCCATGATTATATAGTAGAGTTCAAACCCATGATTGTATAACAGATACATGATTTTTCAGGATGAATTCTGAGAAAAAAGTTATGAATTTGAAAAAAACGTTAAAAACCCATCTCCTAAATGGGGTCATTTACCTTCTACGTGAGCAGTTTCTTCAGAAACAGAGCGATTTAAGAGATATGCCTAGTTTTCTAAAGATCATTTTCTTAGAAAATTGGTTTCGTTTGAGGAAATCCTTTCCCCCTCTTCTCTCTTTGGATTTGAAATTCTATCAGTTATTGGCCCTACCCTAATGAATAAAACCCCCTCTGATAGGAATAACCAATATCCTAAAACATATTCAGTTCCTGGGAATTGTAATGGTTGTCGATCATGGGAACAGAGGTATTATGCCAACGTTCCATACCTGCAAATGCGTCTTGTTCAGGTTATGATACAAGAAAATACCCCATGTTTCAGACCACAAGTAACCCCTCCTAGATCTAGAACATGTATACTGTGAGGGTTGTTTTAATTGGATCCATAGATATTACTAGGAGATCCCTTATCTACAGGCTCAACTAAATCAAGTTATGACTCATAATTTATCTTTGGAGAAGGAAAACAAAGATATGAGAGCTATCATCCAACTGGTTTCACCCAAGGACAACAAACGGTTCAGGAGGTCAGGGGATATTATTAAAAAAAAAAACCACCAATTTCAACGTTGTTATTAATTCAAAATTATCTCATGTTTCTTTTTCAAAGTTTTAATGGGTAAACATTCTTCTTTGGATTTACATTTGGTTTGTTTAAGGATAACTGAAATTGTTTTATTTTGTTTTTATTTAGACTAGCTACATAATCATAGACTTTGTAGCTTCTATTTTAATTAATTAATTTGATTGCTTTTCTAATTTAGATTTCGTTTTTCTTCTCAAGGAAAATTAATGTGAAAAGGTTGAAGGAACGAGTTAATAGTTGGGAATAATCCAAATTTGTAATTTTCATTTTGAGAAACAATTTCAAGAATATTTGGATGATGTAACTACTTTGGATAGCTGTCACAACAAACCTATCTTTTTGGTTATTTTTTAGTAAATATTTTATTAAAACAGATTTGTCTCTATATTGTATGATATGAGAAATAGATCTTGAATTTAGTTTAAATAGTAGTGCTTTCCCATGAACAAACAAAATTCTTTTTGGACCTGATGATGGACTTATCATTTTGAGAAATATATGGAATTCAGTTTACTTGTTGGATTTAGTCCTTCTATAGATTGTACAATGTGATTATTGGCTTTCATATAGTTTATGGACACGAAAAACTTATCTATATTGAATTAGATTTAGATTTTTCTACATCTATGTTTTCATGTTGTGTTTATTTCTCACATGGTCCATTATTCATTGGTTATTTTAATCTCTGTGACTAATCGTCTATCTATACATTTTGAGTTTACATTGAATGTTGGATTGTTGATAACACCATTTTGCAGAGATTGAAGTTAATTTCATTTTCAACTTTTGGACAATTTAAAGTTACATCAGTGAAAATTTATTTGTCTTTCTGTTTATCATAGATTTCTTTCGAAATACAAAAAAATTCCTTGAGTTGTTTCAGGAAACACCATTCTTTCTTATTTCCATAGATTTATGCTTGGCAATAGGTTAACTATAGCTTACATTACACATAAAGATGAATATAAGCTTAGTACATTTTCTTTACAACTGATCAACATTAGGTTAGTTAACTTTCCTTTATTTGATTTATTTATTTTACGAATAAATAACGATTAAACCATTCAAACTTTAATGATTTTCTCATTAGTGTTACATCGTTTCCAATCTTATTCATTCATTTGTTGTTATTTTTTTATTTATAGTGATAGAACAATTTTCTTTATTTTTGCATCTTATTTAAACTTTGATTGATTAGTTTAAACCATCATTTTCACAAGGATTTATTTCAACCTTGTATTTGTACATATCTATTGTATATAATACTACTATTAGCTAAGTAAGCATATATGTGTGTTAATTGCCGGGATTATATATTTAGTTAGTTTTACCTCTTTTTAGTTATTTTAGAGTCTTAGTTGGCTAACAGAGCCATAAAACCTATTAGGGTATATTATTTCAAACGAATTGGGTTAAATAGACAACCCCGGTCCAGATCTTCCCTTCTCATTCACGATGTGTCAAAAACGACTGTCAGCAAATGACGCTAGAAAGAGGACCAAGGTAAATTTCATGATTAAATGTTTTACCCCTCATCCTATCATAATTCCATATTTATAAAGTCTTCTTCTGTGTCATCTTGAAAGACACTAGAAGGCAAACCAGATTAACAAGCTGGCCTTGCAGGAGTCTTTGTTTCGAATGTATTTAATTTCCCATAGCTCCCCAAATAACTATGTTGGAACATGCTTTCCACTTCTCATTACCTGATATTCCCAACAAGATAGTCTCTCGCTTGTCCAAACTCACCTTTGATGGTGGGGGGAATGTATCTGCAAAAGACCATCTTAACAAGTTTTGGTGTAAATGCATCAAGCATGATATTTTTTATTTCAAGGTTTTATGCAGATTGTTCGCTTTTACTTTCAGGGGTCGGATTAAACATTGGTCTGAGTCTTTTCCATCATATCACATTATTGATTGGTTTCAATTTGTAGAGGAATTTTTATATGCTTTTGAAATATATGATTACAATCGATTATGTGAAGAATTTCAGGATCTACTAATCAATGACGATTCATCTCCAGAGGTCTTTTTAACAAGCATCCATCATGTTCTCTGAAAATTTCATTTTGATGACATGTCATTTGTAGTAAATCTCCTCTCTGATTTTTGCGCCCCTTTCATCCAACAATTTTCAATCGCGAATGATGAATCAATTACAAATCCTATCACTCAATTGCGAGAATAATTTTGTTTGCAGGATGAGAGGAATCCATCTGAAAATATTGAACAAGCAAGGGAGGTAGAATCTATTGAAAAGGTTCTTACTAACAATCAAACTGGTTTTTCCTCTGAATCATTGTATATTCAGTCCTGGACTATCGTGGAAAAATATTTGATGTTGGGTCAAGGTGAATGTCCATATTATTTTAACTCTTTCTCTAATCAGTACTTAAATTCAGTTATTGAAGAACACTTAGGTGATGAAAATGATCTTAAGCATTCTAACATTCCAATGAAATAGATTAGAGATGTAGATCTACAATTTAAAGAAGAAACCTTAAACCTTCATCCACAAATCATATCTTATTCGCAGGGAAGATTAGATGTTTGTCATGAAAGTTTTGAATTGTCTATCATACATGAGGCAAATTTATATGATCATATTATGTTTAAGGATTTATCACCAAAACAGAGTGAAATTTTTAAGGAAAATGAAGAGGAATGTCTTGAGAATACCATTGTTAAATATCATAACTCAAGAGATTCTTTTCATGTGCTCATTTATGATTCCTTTTACTCTTTATATCCCGATATCTTCTTAGATTATGGTGGACATGATACTTTACTCACAGTATCTTACTCTTTTCCATCACAATAATATCTTTTCGATATGCCAAGGTTTGGTGAAATTCATTTCGAACATAACATTTATGAAGTTGGATTTGACGCTCCTTCAATTTCATCACTCGCATGGAAAAAAAACATATTGCAAGATGATTTTACATGATTTATTTTTTAAAAAGGAAATGCACTCATTCTTATGGAGATCAAATATTCTACATTGCATATTCATTCTTTGGTTAGTTCGAATTTTAATGATTATGCTTCACGTTCTGAAATGGTCCATATCATCAAAGGAAGTGTTCAAACTAGTAATCTAATTGATTTCATGAATCCTCTTATGATGTTTTCCCCATTGATAGATCTAGTTCATCGAAGTCATAATTTGCATCCTAATTTTTATGACAGGATCTTAGAATGGCTTGAGGATTCATATCTAAAAAATATTCATAATAAATATAAAGTTGTTCTTGCTTTGTTTCTACCAAAATATCTAGGAAGTAAGCATGGCATGATTTTTTTAGATCCTCCATGTGAAGAAATTGATGAGCACTTGGGGAATTGTCAGGAGGATGGGGCACTTCGGCCTTGTTTGATGTTTATGTTAGGTCCCCATAATATTGACAAGTTTTCCAAACTTAATTACATTCTTCCATGCCATTATGACCCATATCACGACAAGATTGCAGAATGGTTAGAGGATCCATACAACAAGAAGTTTCAAAAGAATGGTAAGGTCGTGCTTGATTTGTTTTTAAATGAATATATAGGAGGTAAGCATGACATAGTTATTTTGTATCTACAAATACTACACTCTTTTATTCTGATTTTTTACTTTCTATGCCTTGCAGGATTGAAGATGCTCTTGTGGTTGCACTGGAAATACAATTTTACTTAGCGTTTTGATCTATGTATAAGTTAGAGTAGGTGTAGGAATAGATTCCTTTTGGTTTTTTCTTTCCTTTTCACTTTTTCCTTTGAATAATGAAGTTATGAAGGCACATGGGTATGCAAAAAAGAACCATCATCTAAATGTGTCAGGAAAGTTTTCTTTCAATTCCTTTCTTTTTCCTTTTCACAGTTGTCTTGATTAAATGTTTCTTCTTCAAAACTTGGCAACATCATGCAATGATTTCAAATATTATGAACCATTAATAAAGAAAATAAAGAGACTAGGGATTTGATCTTATTTTTACCCTAACAAACATAGATTACCACTGCACGTAATTGCACTCATACTGATTAAGGATTTTTCTGTGACTTTTAATAATAAGCTTGGTCAAAATGATGTATCATGTAACACTATCTTAAGAAAATATCTTGCCTATACACAAAACTATGAACTTTGTAGTTCTTCCTTTTGATCCTCTTTCTCTATGAGAGGTTGGCCTCATTTTGTTTTTGGTTAAATTATTATTATTATTATTATTATTATTATTATTAAGTGTTCTTTTGATATTTCGATTTTGTTTGTTTTTGTACTTCTGATTTTGAATCCCATTAATAAAATCTGATTCGGTTTGCTGTGTGTTTTTTTTGTTTTCTTTGATTGCTTTGATTGAATTTTCTTCTTGTCTATCTTTTTGAATCAATATATTTTTGATCAAAGAAAGGTTGTCAAAGGAAGCATTCATTTCAAGACTTATGTTTTTAAAATCAATTTGAAACAGTTCAAATAATTTTTTATGTTAAGGTTCAATTCAGATAATTGATTTGTAAGTCAATTGAGTACTATGAAATCCTAAATGGTCTTTGTCACAGTATTACCCCTAAAATGTGTCGAAATCTTTGGGAATTATGATTATCTTTAGACTTTTTACACCATCCCTGTTCTTAAAAGATCACTTTTAAGTGCTTCCCCATTCTCTAGATGATTTATTAATTGAAATCTAAAATATCTAAACCATGATAAAAATTCCAGTATTGAAAACAAATAATAGTGATCAATAATATACATGTCCTATAATCAATCTCTAGTATCACCCCACCCTTTTTGTTATTTAAAAAATCTCTAAGTTATATCATTATAAATGACGTAAGAGGGTTGAAAACACTTAAGTGTGGGAAATGTCTGTAAACCCGCCGGGGTACTTAACATGCCTGCTGGCAGTGGGTAAATACATGGATGATACCAAGGAAACTTTGTCGGGGTACTGAACAGGCCTGCTGGTAGCAAAGCAATGTCCGGTTTGAGAGATATCGGGTATGTGCTTATAAGTTAACTTTCTGCGAGAGTATATATCATGAATATACAACTATTGGATGTGATTAAAGTACTTGAGTGGGTTAAATGACATCCCTGTCGAGGCTATAAATGCTTGCTGACAGCAGTGGCTCTGTCGACGGTATTGAAGTCATTTTTATAAACATCGTTACCCTTTGATCAAAGCACACTTTCAGGCTATAATCCTGTGTAAAGCATTTATTCTTCTTTTCTGAATATAATCATGGTAATCCTTCATAAATATGATCTAATCTTAATATTGTGTGATCTGAGCGGGAATTTGTTTCAAACCAACTTAAAAACCATCTACAAGTCTTGTTTTTTTCCCCTGAGATGAAAGTTTGACAGCTCAGAGATAACTCCTTCACCTAGTGAGTCGCCATTTGTTGGAAACCCAACTACCATCTCGTTTTATGTTCCTATTAGAAACATTTTAATATCTTATGGTCACCCTAGGAAAGTGCAATCGTCAGACTGCTGGTTTTCTTAGTTTAAACTTTGCGTTTTATATCACTTGTTGTTTCTTTTATTGATTTCTTACGTGTATTTTTGTGTGAATTGACGACTGATACTCTCCATTAAATTCATGACTGCAAAGCATGGATTTAACCTTCTTTTGTCCAAAACTTCTAGAAGAAACTGTGTTGTTTTTTTTCCCATGCATAATTTAAAACATTTATGGTTTCTTTTAGTTGTAATCATGAGAAATGATCTAGTAATTATCACTATATTTAAACAAAAGATTGATTATCTCCTAGGTTAATGAAATGGCTATATGTGAATTTTTTTAGACATATCGACCTATATATGAGATTAGGTTGATCGTTGCAATTAAAGAGTTGAAAATATTTGGAGAAATCTAAGCACTCGAGCAGGCTCCTTACCATTATCCCCAAAAACCTATTCTATACTATATTCATTTATGATGGGCCTTCCTTATCACGGAAATTTTTGGATATTTTGTAAATCATGATCGCAACAGGTGAGAGTTATCGGTTTCAAGTCCAGGGTTTCATGGCAAGCAACAATAGTTACATGGGTTTTGATGTGCAGACCACACCTATCCTTCGCTCAACTGGAGAAAATCAATATTCTAAGTGTGTAATGTAAGATGGTACCTTCAGCTTATGCACATTTCTCTTGGCTTCAGGTATGTTTACCTGTTTCACTTTGAGACTTGTCGTCTTACCCTACTCATTATTCATTTTGGTGGCTCTCATGAACTTGAACTCACTGTATTCTAGTTCATTCCCATTATGGCTCCTATATTAATGAAGAACCAAATGGCCCTAAGGTTTTACATACCTGTGATTATATAGAAGTGTTCAAACCCATAATTGTATAATAGAGACATGATTTTGCGGGATGAATTTTGAGAAAACAGTTATGAATTTGACAAAACCATTAAAAACCCATCTCCAAAATGGGGTCATTTACCTTCATCACTTATAGTTTCTTCCGAAAGAAAGCGATTTCAGAGATATGCCTAGTTTTCTAAATATAAATTTCTCATAAAATATGTTTCGTTTGAGGAAATCCTTTCCCCCTCTTCTCTCTGTTGATTTGAAAGCCTGTCAGTTATTGGCCCTACCCTGAGCAATAAAAACCCCTCTGATAGGAATAACCAGTATCCTAAAACATATTCAGGTCCTGGGAATTGTAATGGTTGTTGTTCATGTGCACAAAGGTATTATTCCAACATTCCATACCTGTAGATGCGTCTTGCTCGGTTATGGCACAAGAAAATACCCCATGTTTCAGACTACAAGTAACCCCTCCCAGATCTGGAACATGTATATTGTGAGGGTTGTTTTAATTCGATCCAAAGATATTACTAGGACATCCCTTATCTATAGGCTCAACTAAATCAAGTTATGACTTGTAATTTAGCTTTGGAGAAGGAAAACAAAGATATGAGAGCTAGCATCCAATTGGTTTCACCCAAGGCCAACAAACGGTTCAAGAGGCAGGGCATATTATTATAAAAAAAATCCACCAGTTTCAACGTTGTTATCAATTCAGAATTATCTCATGTTTATTTTTCAAAGATTTAATGGGTAACCATTATTTTTGGGATTTAGATTTGGTTTGTTTAAGGATAACTGTAATTGTTTTATTTTGGTTTTATTTAGACTAGTTACAGAATCATAGATTTTGTAGCTTGCCTTTTAATTAATTAATTTGATTGTTTTTCTAATTTAGATTTGTTTTTTCTTCTCAGGTGTGAAGAAAATCAATGTGCAAAGGTTGAAGGAATGATTTAATAGTTGGGAATACTCAAAATTTGTAATTTTCATTTTGAGCAACAATTTCAAGAATATTTGGATGATGTAACTATTTTGGATAACCTATCTTTTTGGTTATTTTTTAGTAAATATTCTATTAAAACAAATCTGTCTCTATCTTGTATGATATGATAAACATACTATGAATTTAGTTTAAATAGTAGTTCTTACCCAAGAACAAAGGGAATTCTTTTTGGATTTAGTCCTTCTGTAGATTGTACAATGTGATTATTGGCTTTCATATAGTTTTTGGACATGGAAAAGTATCTGTATTGAATTAGCTTTAGATTTTTATACATTTATGTTTTCATGTTGTGTTTATTTCTCACATGGTCCAATATTCATTGGTTATTTTAATCTCTGTGACTAAATGTATATCTATAGATTTTGAGTTTACATCGAATGTTGGATTCTTGATAACACCATTTGCTAGAGATTGAAGTTAATTTCATTTGCTTTTGGACAATTTAAAGTTACATGAGTGAAAATTATTTGTCTTTCTATTTACCATAGTTTGTTTTTGAAATACAAAAATTTCCTTGAGTTGTTTCAGGAAACATCATTCTTGTTTCTTGCCATAGATTTATACTTGGCAATAGGTTAAGTGGAGATTACATTACACAGAAAGATGAATATAAGCTTAATACCTTTTCTTTACAGCTAGCTTTCTTTTATTTGATTTATTTACTTTAGGAATGAATAACTATTAAATCATTCAAACTTTAATGCTTTGCTCATTACTATTACATTGTTTCAAATCTTATTCATTCATTTGTTGTTATTTGTTATTTATAGAGATAGAAAGATTTCCTTTATTTTTGCATCTTATTTAAACTTTGATTCATTAGTTTAAATCATCATTTTCACAAGGCTTTATTTAAACCTTGTATATGTATATATCGATTGTATATAATATTACTATTAGCTAAGTAAACATATATGTGTGTTAATTGATGAGATTATATATTTAGTTAGTTTTACCTTTTTTTTAGTTATTTTAGAGTCTCAATTGGCTAATGGAGCCACAAAACCCGTCATTATTTTATTAATTAGACCAATACCTTTTCTAATAATATGTTATTATTATATAATCTTAATTTTAAAAATCTTTTCCTTTAAAAATTATTTATTTTTATCTTGACTTTAAAAAATAATTTTTAAATTTAATATAATTTATTTTATTAAATATTACTTTATATTATAACTACATCTAACACTTATCCTCCACCACCATTATTGGGATATGGATTTCCTCCATATGCTTTCTCCTTAATTGGAAAGACCTTAACAAGTCCTTAACAAGTCCTTATCAATACTTATCCCCCATAAATAAAGACAATGATAGGGATATAGCCTTCCTCCATTCTTTCTCCTTAAATGGAAAGATCATGACAAGTCATTATCCATATAATGTTTGGTTGGCTCTTCTCTCATGGGTCATTCTCCTTTAACTCTCTTTAAACTGCACGACAAAATATCTCCTTATGTGGAAAGACGCTATTCATTTCTTATTGGAGTTTGTGTTTCTTAAAAGACACCACACAATGAGCTTACATCTCACATCCAGAGAAGCCACCCGTGATATCAAGCTACTTGCATAGATCAATCGATAATCAATGAAAATTTTCAAATAATAACCTCCAAATTCATGGAGGATAATCAAGGCGCGAAATCTTTCCCAGAAGAATAGAAAGGGCCAATTAGGAATATGCTACAAGAATTCGCATGTCAAGGGACTCGCCGTGCTAATTACGAATGTCATGACAGCACGCTTTCTATAAATATGTCACAAAGGGCATGTAGTAAACATTTCACTGAAAATGGAGGAGATGGAAGGCCACAAGAATAAGGTGTTTTGTTGGAGTTTTTACAGATCTGGCCTTATTTCTTTGTTTATCCATGTTGTTTCTTAGAGATTGCATGGCTTAAAATTAATTTGTGCAGATCACTATGCTTGTGGCAGAGATAAATCTCATAAACAAAGAGAATCTGAAGCTCAAGTCTATGTTGCAGCGCATGGATAGTAAATATAACAACTTACAGATGCATATCAAGTCTCTGGTTGACCAACAGAAGGGCGTTGATGGAAGGCAGGTATACCATACTATTTTGGGAGACTAATTTGAGTTTCGTATAATTAGGGTTCACGGGTGTCCAGATTTCTTACTGTTGTTTGCCTTTTTATTACTTAGATATTCAATCCAGATCATCAAGGCAATGATGTATTATATGTAAGGTACTCCAACGGTGCAGTTTCCCCCCATTATGATCAGTATTGGGATTGCCATGAACGAGGATGGGAAAAGGAGAAGAAGATTGCCAAATTTATGGACGATCAACAGCTGCCTTCAAAGAAGAGGTCAATGGATTACTTGGAGTCGGAACAGATTGAGAATCTGATCAATTCGTCCATCGATGATCGCCCCTGCTGTTATAAAAAGTCATCGACTGAGAACCATCACGCTCTGAGCAGGGGATTGACGACCGTGCCCAAAAGAATCATATCCACGTGGACAGGATCTGAGCCATCCATGGTAATAATCGAATTCCGCTATGTAGAATTTATGTGAATGACTCCAGACCCATCTAAATTCCTCTGGATATGGTATGCATCACGAGCTTGGCATTCAAACCTGAGTTTAGATGTGTCAGACTAGGATCTATATTGAATGCATCCAGTGCACTTCGGCTATGATATTATGTCTGGTAATGGGACGGGGCAGCAGTAAAGTCAATGGTTTACTTTGTTGTTACCCGGTTCGATATATGGGTACACAGAGAAATAAAGCACCTCCAATCCAATAGTGTTCGATGATTGAGAAATTTGGGAGGGATTGATCTAAAGTGTATGATTTCTACGTTTGTAACCTGGAACCCTATTTATGAAGCTGTTGCAAAAGCCAATATGAGCACTGCATATATTCTTGCTTTCCTGCCATGTATAAAGAAACTAATCCCATTCTATATATTCTTGCTTTCCTGCCATGTATAAAGAAACTAATCCCATTCTAATCAGAGAGGTGATGGATACCAGTGGCGAAAATACTTGGAAATAATGGAGAGTCAGTTGCATGAGTCAGTTGCGTAGTTGAAATCTACTTCACTTAATGTAGAGTTTAGTTTTACGTGGTTTGTTGTTTCCTATATAATGATGTAATCAATCTTCATTGAATAATATAGATTGTGAGCGTTGTCTCACTGGTGTGTTTTCTTGAATTCTAAGCTGATAGAGTGTGCACGCAGTATGATGAAAGGTAAGAATCTCTCGAATGCATTTTGGGTTGAAGCCATAAATACTACATTTTATTTAAAGAATAAAAGTCCAACAAGGTGTCTTGATAATGTTACTCCTTTCAAAGCCTTATATGGTTCTGTTGGCAGCCAACCCAATTTTTTTTTATTGCTCTCAAAAGCTGCCTACACCCC
>JZKD02S1240643.1:0-12330 GCA_000966675.3 Picea glauca
GTGATTACATAAATCCAGGGGACCCATGACCCTTTGAATTGAGTGGTGTCTTCTTTTCCATACAATCTGCTCAAGAGAGACAAAGTGATATTGTAGGGAGTTCATATCATACTAGTGGGATATGTATCTATTCTCCTTGCTCTAAAATGTGTTTTGGTTACCCACTAACTCTTCATAGGATCCTGTAATACCCCAAGGATGAGCCCCTTATGAATTAATTTTTGTGTATAGGCTCGTGAGACAACTGGTTAGAAGTTGAAAGACTTACGTGTTTATTAGGCTGGTGAGCCAGATACCAAGCGGGAGCCTGATATTTTGTTGGTATATGTAATTATTCAGATCATTAATAAAAATATAAACACTGCTGCATGTAGACCCTCCACGAAGAAGAGTTATGGAGGAATAAGCTCCACTAGGTAGGGTAAGGAAAATGGGGCTAAGTATTGGGTCTAGGGGGGAAACTAGCGGCTTACCTCTAGAGGAATAATATTTTAATATTATTTCCTGAAGATTAAAGTGAACATTATATGATTTTGTTATACTAAGTTCCTGGTGGCTAGGGGACGTGTGCAAAAGGGAACACATGCAGCTCCAGGAAGACAAATGTAGACCTGGGATCATGCAGTTTAAAGTTGAAGCCTCAGCTGTTTTGGGGGTTGGTGAGTCATTTTCCTGCCATCCTCCATCTGAGTTCGCGGGTGGTACTCTGTCGGAACCGTTCTTTCCTCTGTATGGTTTGACCTCAGCATACCTCTCGCACCTCTGAAACCAAAAATGGGAAATCTGCCCTATGTTGTTTCCTATGAACCCTGATGCAATTGTAGTTGCCTGAGCTGTGTTATGACTTAGTGTTATGTTGTTACCTTTTGGGTGTCCATACCCGTTTTTCCTTCTTGTTGTTACTATTACTATTGTTTTTGTTGTCAACCGTACCCATTTGTAGTTGATTCGAAGGTTGGTTATCAGATCTGTGAGCATCTCTTTCAGGTGAGAGAGTCTATTGGAAAGTGAGTTCTGCTGGAAGGGAGCCCCATAGTAGCCAAAATACTCTGAGACTTCTGGTCCAAGCTGTTGTTGAAGCCCAAGGTAAGGGAGGTGTATTGTCCAATGGACTTGTATTAGTGAAGGTGTATCCTTCTGGGGTGGAGCAGGTGTGTGGGGAATGAGGGTCTGTGTATTGTGGGCATAAGTGACTCTTGGGATAAAAGATCCTTCCTGTTGCTTTGTGCAACTTGTTATCCTTTCCAAGCCTAGAATTACCTTGCCTGGTGGAGTTTAGTCCCAGCTCGAGGGTGACCTATTGTTGAGAGTGATGAGTAATGCGGTCTAAGGTAGGGAGGTTCATGGAAGATCTGCACGCAGTTGGTGGATTTGCTCCAGATAAAATATAAGTATCATAATTGTGTTTAACTATGTNCATTATATGATTTTGTTATACTAAGTTCCTGGTGGCTAGGGGACGTGTGCAAAAGGGAACACATGCAGCTCCAGGAAGACAAATGTAGACCTGGGCTCATGCAGTTAAAAGTTGAAGCCTCAGCTGCTTTGGGGGTTGGTGAGTCATTTTCCTGCCATCCTCCATCTGAGTTCGCGGGTGGTACTCTGTCGGAACCGTTCTTGCCTTCGTATGGTCTGACCTCAGCATACCTCTCGCACCTCTGAAACCAAAAATGGGAAATCTGCCCTATGTTGTTTCCTATGAACCCTGATGCAATTGTAGTTGCCTGAGCCGTGTTATGACTTAGTGTTAGGTTGTTACCTTTTGGGTGTCCATACCCATTTTTCCTTCTTGTTGTTACTATTACTATTGTTGTTGTTGTCAACCATACCCATTTGTAGTTGATTTGAAGGTTGGTTATCAAATCTGTGAGCATCTCTTTCAGGTGAGAGAGTCTATTGGAAAGTGAGTTCTGCTGGAAGGGAGCCCCATAGTAGCCAAAATACTCTGAGACTTCTGGTCCAAGCTATTGCTGAAGCCCAAGGTAAGGGATGTGTATTGTCCGATGGACTTGTATTAGTGAAGGTGTATCCTCCTGGGGTGGAGCAGGTGTGTGGGGAATGAGGGTCTGTGTGTTGTGGGCTTAAGTGACTCTTGGGATAAAAGATCCTTCCTGTTGCTTTGTGCAACTTCCTTTTTATCCTTTCCAAGCCTAGAATTACCTTGCCTGGTGGAGTTTAGTCCCAGCTCGGGGGTGACCTACTGTTGAGAGTGATGAGTAATGCAGTCTAAGGTAGGGAGGTTCATGGAAGATCTGCACGCAGTTGGTGGATTTGCTCCAGATAAAATATAAGTATCATAATTGTGTTTAATTATGTATTTTATGCATGTTGTTGTGATGCTCTATTTCTTCATGTACTCTGTTGCATGTATGAATTGTTGTTAATTCCATTAATTATGTATGTTAGTAGTAATTATGTGTCAACTCTATGATCACTGTGTTAATTCCATCAAAATGCATATATATATTATATAAGTTATAAATTATGCATGGTAGCATTACCTGGGCCGTGGATGGTTGGGGATGTTACACATCCCAATAATTTAGAGATAATTGCAATATCCACTCATCATTTAGGTCCACTTCGGCAGGTGGGATATTGTTTTTTATAGTTTGATGTAACTACGGAAGATAATATTTTGTATTTGTATTGGTCAAACCTCAAGAAGGTTATTGTAATCTTATTATATAAATCAACTCAAAATAAATTATTATTTTATTTTTATCCTTATTATAAAATTCAAAACGTCCCCTCTTAGGGTTGTCTTTTTGGGACTCAATTTATGTGTATAAACAAAGGTCGAGTTACTCTCATTTATATACACACACAACTCACCCTCTCTAGTGTATTTGGAGCATAGAAAAGGAGGTCTATAACAAGAGGTCTTGGTATCTTGGTCTTTGGTATGTTGGTCTTGGTTTATTTGTGGAGAGCTATAACATGAGATTATACTAGTTGAAGGAATATATACTAAAGAATTGGTTTCTAGGTTTTCTCCCCCATGAGGGTTTCCCATGATATATCTTGTATTCTATGATTTTTTATCTTTCAGTGATCCTATTACATGCAATTGTTAATGGATGTTAAAGAAGATAACTTGAACTTCTAAAATTATAACATGGTATCAGAGAAGGCCTGACTAGAAGACAATTCATAGATCTACAAGACAAAAGGAGTCATTTTTCTTGATAAGAGTGTTTTCCGGACAAGACAATACCACCAACAAGTGTGCCCTAGTGGACCACATCTTTTCCCTGGATCAGATCTTCAGAATCTAGAATTTGTGATTTAGGGGAAGGATGACTACCAGAACCAATATTGATGAGAAGTTGGAGGGAGATGACAACTTCATAGCCTAGAGGTACAATTTATCCCTCCTACTAGNCATTATATGATTTTGTTATACTAAGTTCCTGGTGGCTAGGGGACGTGTGCAAAAGGGAACACATGCAGCTCCAGGAAGACAAATGTAGACCTGGGCTCATGCAGTTAAAAGTTGAAGCCTCAGCTGCTTTGGGGGTTGGTGAGTCATTTTCCTGCCATCCTCCATCTGAGTTCGCGGGTGGTACTCTGTCGGAACCGTTCTTGCCTTCGTATGGTCTGACCTCAGCATACCTCTCGCACCTCTGAAACCAAAAATGGGAAATCTGCCCTATGTTGTTTCCTATGAACCCTGATGCAATTGTAGTTGCCTGAGCCGTGTTATGACTTAGTGTTAGGTTGTTACCTTTTGGGTGTCCATACCCATTTTTCCTTCTTGTTGTTACTATTACTATTGTTGTTGTTGTCAACCATACCCATTTGTAGTTGATTTGAAGGTTGGTTATCAAATCTGTGAGCATCTCTTTCAGGTGAGAGAGTCTATTGGAAAGTGAGTTCTGCTGGAAGGGAGCCCCATAGTAGCCAAAATACTCTGAGACTTCTGGTCCAAGCTATTGCTGAAGCCCAAGGTAAGGGATGTGTATTGTCCGATGGACTTGTATTAGTGAAGGTGTATCCTCCTGGGGTGGAGCAGGTGTGTGGGGAATGAGGGTCTGTGTGTTGTGGGCTTAAGTGACTCTTGGGATAAAAGATCCTTCCTGTTGCTTTGTGCAACTTCCTTTTTATCCTTTCCAAGCCTAGAATTACCTTGCCTGGTGGAGTTTAGTCCCAGCTCGGGGGTGACCTACTGTTGAGAGTGATGAGTAATGCAGTCTAAGGTAGGGAGGTTCATGGAAGATCTGCACGCAGTTGGTGGATTTGCTCCAGATAAAATATAAGTATCATAATTGTGTTTAATTATGTATTTTATGCATGTTGTTGTGATGCTCTATTTCTTCATGTACTCTGTTGCATGTATGAATTGTTGTTAATTCCATTAATTATGTATGTTAGTAGTAATTATGTGTCAACTCTATGATAGTTGTGTTAATTCCATCAAAATGCATATATATATTATATAAGTTATAAATTATGCATGGTAACATTACCTGGGCCGTGGATGGTTGGGGATGTTACAGATCCCAACAATTTAGAGATAATTGCAATATCCACTCATCATTTAGGTCCACTTCGGCAGGTGGGATATTGTTTTTTATAATTTGATGTAACTACGGAAGATAATATTTTGTATTTGTATTGGTCAAACCTCAAGAAGGTTATTGTAATCTTATTATATAAATCAACTCAAAATAAATTATTATTTTATTTTTATTCTTATTTTAAAATTCAAAACGTCCCCTCTTAGGGTTGTCTTTTTGGGACTCAATTTATGTGTATAAACAAAGGTCGAGTTCCTCTCATTTATATACACACTCAACTCACCCTCTCTAGTGTATTTGGAGCATAGAAAAGGAGGTCTATAACAAGAGGTCTTGGTATCTTGGTCTTTGGTATGTTGGTATTGGTTTATTTGTGGAGAGCTATAACATGAGATTATACTAGTTGAAGGAATATATACTAAAGAATTGGTTTCTAGGTTTTCTCTCCCATGAGGGTTTCCCATGATATATCTTGTATTCTATGATTTTTTTATCTTTCAGTGATCCTATTACATGCAATTGTTAATGGATGTTAAAGAAGATAACTTGAACTTCTAAAATTATAACATGGTGTCAGAGAAGGCCTGACTAGAACACAGTTCATAGATCTACAAGACAAAATGAGCCATTTTTCTTGATAAGAGTGTTTTCCGGACAAGACAATACCACCAACAAGTGTGCCCTAGTGGAGCACATCTTTTCCCTGTATCAGATCTTCAGAATCTAGAATTTGTGATCTAGGGGAAGGATGACTACCAGAACCAATATTGATGAGAAGTTGGAGGGAGATGACAACTTCATAGCCTAGAGGTACAATTTATCCCTCCTACTAGAAGAACATGATCTAGATAAGTTCACTAAAGAAGAGGTTTCAAATCCAGAGGGAGATGAAGCTAAACAAAAGCACAAGAAGGATATGGTCAAAGCAAAGAGGATTATTGTAGACTCCATTAAGGACCATCTTATTCATCACATGTATTCATTATCGACTCCAAAATAAATGATGGATGCCTTAACCTGACTGTTTGAAGGTAACAACATCAACCAAAGAATGACCTTGAGAACTCAGTTAAAGAACGCGGGGATGCATGATTCAGAAACCATCCACTCTTACTTCTAAAGAGTGAACCGGATCAAGGAGAAGATATAATCCATTGATGATATAGTGAATGGAGAAGAAATGGTGATGACCAACTTTAATGACCTCATAGGGTCATGGGATGCATTTATTCAAGGGATATACTCACGAAGGAAGCTACCTAAGTTGAGTAGGATATGGGAAGATTGCAACCAAGAATATGAAAGGATGACAATAAGAGAAGATATGATGGTAGATGATGATCAAGCCCTAGCCTCCCACACTAGGAAATGAAAGAGCAAGAAATAACTCTCCTCACCCAAGAAGTTTCATAAGGTATGAAAAAATAACCCAAATATAAAATGTTTATGTTGTTAGAAAATATGACACATTGCTAGGAAGTGTTCCCTCATTCAGATACTAAGGGAAAAGAAAGGAGGTAAAATGCATCATGTTCATACAACTAAATATGATGAGCCACCCAAGAAGGTTGCAAAGGAATATGAATCAAGTGATGAGGAGTATGTTCTTATCTCATCCCTTACAAGAACTGTTACTCATGGAAGTGACATTTGGCGGGTGGACAATGGTACTTCCAAGAACATGATAGGTTATAAAGACTCATTGTCTAACCTTACTCGTAAGGATTCACCACACAAGGTGAAATTGGGATATTACTATCAATATCTGATGAAAGGAGTAGGAGAAGCCTCCTACAAGTTAGAATCACAAAAGCCAATGAAGATGAAGGAAGTTCTCTATGTTCCTAGATTAAAGAAGAATCTTCTTTGGATTTCAACATTGGATGAGAAGGGTTAAAGAGTTGCATTTATTTATGGAAAAGTTCTTATGTGGCCTAGAGGGAAGATTTTGATGATGCTGTGGTGATTGGAGTTCCAGAGGGAGGACTTTAAAAATTGAAAGGGAGATCAAATTCAACATTAATTCATGACACTGTGAATCCTAGTGAATTATGTCATAGGAGATTTTCTCACCTACATTACAAGGCCCTTCTGAGTGTGAGAAATATGGTGACAAGACTACCAAAGATCCAGGCAAAACCAAAAGAGTATTGGACACCGTGCACTCAAATGTGTGTGGAACGAAGGAAAGAACATGAACCACTCCTTTCCCAACAACGATAGCAAATCCAAAAGAGTATTGGACACCGTGCACTCAGATGTGTGTGGAACGAAGCCAACAAATTCACTAAGAGGGTATGTTTATTATGTGTCTTTTATTGATGATTACTCAAGTAAAACTTGGATCTATTTGTTGAAGGCAAATAATGAAGTGTTTGGAAAATTCAAGGAATTTAATGCATTGGTAGAAAACCAGATAGAGTGGAAGATAAAGACCTTGTGATCCGATAATGGAGGATAATTCACTTCAGAAGAATTCAAAGAATATTGAAAGGAAGCTGAGATTAAGAGGGAGATTTCTACTCCCTAGAATCCTCAGTAGAATGGAGTAGCAGAAAAGAAGAATAAGACGATCATGGAAGTAGTGAAGGCTATGATCCATGATCAATATCTACATATGCATCTTTGGAAAGAACCAACAAATACTGCAGTGTATGTGAAAAACAAAATTCCCCACAAAGTACTTGAAAACAAGACACNACCCAAGAAGTTTCATAAGGTATGAAAAAATAACCCAAATATAAAATGTTTATGTTGTTAGAAAATATGACACATTGCTAGGAAGTGTTCCCTCATTCAGATACTAAGGGAAAAGAAAGGAGGTAAAATGCATCATGTTCATACAACTAAATATGATGAGCCACCCAAGAAGGTTGCAAAGGAATATGAATCAAGTGATGAGGAGTATGTTCTTATCTCATCCCTTACAAGAACTGTTACTCATGGAAGTGACATTTGGCGGGTGGACAATGGTACTTCCAAGAACATGATAGGTTATAAAGACTCCGTGTCTAACCTTACTCATAAGGATTCATCGCACAAGGTGAAATTGGGATATTACTATCAGTATCTGACGAAAGGAGTAGGAGAAGCCTCCTACAAGTTAGACTCACGAAAGCCAATGAAGATGAAGGAAGTTCTCTATGTTCCTAGATTAAAGAAGAATCTTCTTTGGATTTCAACATTGGATGAGAAGGGTTAAAGAGTTGCATTTATTGATGGAAAAGTTCTTATGTGGCCTAGAGGGAAGACTTTGATGATGCTGTGGTGATTGGACTTCAAGAGGGAGGACTTTAAAAATTGAAAGGGAGATTAAATTCAACATTAATTCAGGACACTGTGAATCCCAGTGAATTATGTCATAGGAGATTTTCTCACCTACATTACAAGGCCCTTCTGAGTGTGAGAAAGATGGTGACAAGACTACCAAAGATACAGGCAAAACCAAAAGAATATTGGACACCGTGCACTCAAATGTGTGTGGAACGAAGGAAAGAACAAGGAAAGAACATGAATCACTCCTTTCCCAACAACGATAGCAAATCCAAAAGAGTATTGGACACCGTGCACTCAGATGTGTGTGGAACGAAGCCAACAAATTCACTAAGAGGGTATGTTTATTNGAAGTGTTCCCTCATTCAGATACTAAGGGAAAAGAAAGGAGGTAAAATGCATCATGTTCATACAACTAAATATGATGAGCCACCCAAGAAGGTTGCAAAGGAATATGAATCAAGTAATGAGGATTATGTTCTTATCTCATCCCTTACAAGAACTGTTACTCATGGAAGTGACATTTGGCGGGTGGACAATGGTACTTCCAAGAACATGATAGGTTATAAAGACTCTGTGTCTAACCTTACTCATAAGGATTCATCGCACAAGGTGAAATTGGGATATTACTATYAGTATCTGATGAAAGGAGTAGGAGAAGCCTCCTACAAGTTAGACTCACGAAAGCCAATGAAGATGAAGGAAGTTCTCTATGTTCCTAGATTAAAGAAGAATCTTCTTTGGATTTCAACATTGGATGAGAAGAGTTAAAGAGTTGCATTTATTGATGGAAAATTTCTTATGTGGCCTAGAGGGAAGACTTTGATGATGCTGTGGTGATTGGAGTTCAAGAGGGAGGACTTTAAAAATTGAAAGG
Organism: Picea glauca; assembly: GCA_000966675.3. Lineage (NCBI taxonomy): Eukaryota > Viridiplantae > Streptophyta > Pinopsida > Pinales > Pinaceae > Picea > Picea glauca. The sequence goes on from JZKD02S1240643.1 coordinate 8,671, forward strand.
GAGATCAAATTCAACATTAATTCATGACATTGTGAATCCCAGTGAATTATGTCATAGGAGATTTTCTCACCTACATTACAAGGCCCTTATGAGTGTGAAAAAGATGGTGACAAGACTACCAAAGATACAGGCAAAACCAAAAGAGTATTGGACACCGTGCACTCAAATGTGTGTGGAACGAAGGAAAGAGCAAGGAAAGAACATGAATCACTCCTTTCCCAACAACGATAGCAAATCCAAAAGAGTATTGGACACCATGCACTCAGATGTGTGTGGAACGAAGCCAACAAATTCACTAAGAGGGTATGTTTATTATGTGTCTTTTATTGATGATTACTCAAGTAAAACTTGGATCTATTTGTTGAAGGAAAAGAATGAAGTGTTTGGAAAATTCAAGGAATTTAATGCATTGGTAGAAAACTAGATAGAGTGGAAGATAAAGACCTTGCGATCCGATAATGGAGGATAATTCACTTCAGAAGAATTCAAAGAATATTGAAAGGAAGCTGAGATTAAGAGGGAGATTTCTACTCCCTAGAATCCTCAGTAGAATGGAGTAGCAAAAAAAAAGAATAAGACGATCATGGAAGTAGTGAAGGCTATGATCCATGATCAATATCTACATATGCATCTTTGGAAAGAACCAACAAATACTGCAGTGTACGTGAAAAACAAAATTCCCCACAAAGTAATTGAAAACAAGACACCAGAGGAGATGTTTTTAGGAGAGAAGTCAGAATTCAACCATCTAAGGGTATTTGGCTTCCCTGTATTTGTGAATTTTCCTAAGGAAACAAGGACACAATTGGATCCATCCAGAAATAATGGCATGTTTTTTGGTTACAATGACACATTGAAGGCATACACGATATATATTGCTGGTCACTGGAAAGTTGATATTAGCTGAAATGTCACCTTCAATGAGAGTGCAACTTTCATCAAATCAAAATAGGAATGTGCAAAAGAGGTTCATGAGGAGGAGAATAAAGTTACTAGAGTTCCATAGGTAGAAGCAGTTGAACCAGAGGAAGTCATTCATGAGGATAATGACATGGAAGAACCTCAGAGGCCAACATATATGCCTTCTCGCAAGAGAAGACCAACTTGGGAACAAGAGCTCATTAGAGATGTAGAAAGATATGKTTCTGTAGAAAAATATCTAAGGGAAAGTAAGAAGTCAAAACCATATTCCAGATATGTGGTATGTTTGTGTGATATCATGGATGTAGAACCATCCAGTTATGAAGAGGCTGTAGAAAAGAGGGTATGGAAGAATTCCATGGGAGAGTAATATCAATCCATAGTAAAGAATGATCTCTGAGATGTGGTCCCTAGACTGAAGGAGAAATCAATAGTAAGTTCAAAATGGATCTACAAAATGAAGCATGCAGTTGATGGAAGTATTGAAAACTATAAGTCTAGATTTGAGGCTTGAGAATTCTCTCAGAAGGAGGGCATTGACTATGAGGAGACATTTTCTCCCGTGGCAAGATATACCTTGATCATGACTATATTTTCATTGGCTATAGTAATGAAATGGAAGGTGCATCATATGGATGTGAAGAAGACCTTCTTTAATGGTGAAATAAAAGATGAAGTATATGTAGAGAAAACACAAGGGTTCGAGGTACATGATAGGGAGACACATGTGTGCATATTAAAGAAGGATCTATATGGATTAAAGCAGGCACCCAGAGCATGGTATGGCTGGATCGATAGTTTTCTGATGAACTTATGATTTACAAAGAGCAGTGCAGATCCTAAGCTTTACTTTAAGGTTGTGGATGATGGTCTGGTAATACTACTACTGTATGTGGATGACCTATTTCTAACATGTGTGGAAAAGATCATCTTCGAGTGTAAGAGAAAACTGGTTGCTGAGTTTGAGATGAAAGATCTTGGGATGATGCATAACTTTTTAGACCCCGAGGTATGGTAGAGACATGATGAGATATTTTTTAATCAAGGAAAGTATGCAGTGGAAATATTGAAGAGGTTCGAGATGTTGGATTGCAAGGCAATGGCTACACCTGTGGTATCAAATATGAAGTTGTTGCAAGATACAAATTTAGAGATTGTGGATGTTACTTTTTATAGGAAGATGGTGGGTTCGTTGATGTACTTTATGAATATGAGACCATATATATGTTTTTCTGTGAACACCCTGAGTCAGTATATGGATCATCCTAGGAAGGTTTATTTGGTCACAACAAAACATGTGATAAGGTACCTTAAGGGTAAATTGGATTATTGTCTCAGGTATGTGACAGATCATGAGTTTGGGTTATATGGATATTCATATTCAGATTGGGCAGGAAATATTCTTGGTCGGAAAAGTACTTTGACATATTTCTTCAGTCTAGGATCTAGTATGGTTTCATGGAGAAGTAGGAAGAAGTCATGTGTAGCACTCAGTACGACTGATGTTGAATATATGGTAGCATGTGCAACATGTAGAGAAGAAGTGTGGATTCATAAGATGTTGTCTGGGTTGTTTGGTCTCAAGTTGGAGGGAACTTGCATTTTGTGTGACAACAAGAGTTGCATGAAGTTGTTAGAGAATATGGTGTTCCATGACAGCTCGAAGCATATCGAGATCAAATATCACTATTGTTGTAGGAAAATCTTCCCGCAGACAGGTAGATCGCCTCAAAGAGCTAGACTCTTAACTCTAAGACAGAAAGTGCTTAACGTGGACACTGACTTCCTTTCAAATCTATACAAACTAATGCATGAGGATGAAGTAGAACATAAGTACCTCTTTATCGACGTTTGTCCCTGCACGCTCGGAGTTGAGCTCCAATCTCTCGCTCTTCGATGAACCTTGTAGACAAACAAAGTACGACCACTTCCTACTCTATTGATATTAGCTTGAAAATAGATCTATCTATCAACGATAAGTTCATGTAATATTAGACACAAACTATAAAGAAATAGGCCAAGCGTGTCATATTAATGAGAATAACGACAACAATACTTACAATCGTAGATGCGAATGCGATAAATTCGTCAAGTCCCCTTTGTCTGACCCTTGCTCGAAAGATCCATGAACTAGATGATAGCAGCTTCACTGATCACTCTCTTTTAGTTCACTATGTGTTTCCTATGAGATCATAGGTTTCATGCTAGCGATTTTTCCCCCTTTTCACCATCATAGAGCCTGCTTATATAGGTTAAGAGAGGCTTAACCTCTTGAGGTATCTTTAGGGTAGGTTGAGGAATTCCCTCCTTAGATCAAGGACCTTCTGATTGAACCAAGAATTCGAATGCAAATACCTTCCAAACTTGAAATATCCTTCCCTTATTCTCCTCAACGGGATAACCACTGCCCAGATTAGACAACACTCCCTCAAAAGGGGCATCAGGACGCTATAGCGCTCCCTAGGAGGCTTGAGGGGAGCGCTAGTGTTCCAAGCATGGATAACGCTCCTTCAGAGGGGCATTTTGTTGTTATAATTATCCCTAAGCCCTTATAGGGGAGCGCCAAAGCTCCTAAGGCTGATGTAGAGGAGTGCTCTCCTTCAAAACCTGTGTTTAAGAGCTCTTTTCAGGTGGTAAGAGTTCCTTTACTTCAGTTAATCATTATCCCTCCTCCAAATCAAGTGTCTAAGGTATTATAAATGTCTCCTTGGTGTCGTCATCATGGTAGTATGCTTTGTT
>JZKD02S1240665.1:0-12330 GCA_000966675.3 Picea glauca
TAAATATCTAGATCCACCATCTACTACATAAATTCTCAATGCGTAAAAACTAAATCTATGTCAATCATTCACTACATACTAACCACTGCTCAAGTAGCGATAACTAAAACCATCGATATTGCATCCATAAGGCCATATTGTGCCATCTAAAACAACACTAAATATACATCAATAATCCAGTCGGAACTTCGCCAAGGTAAACATGTAAGTAACATCAACTGTAGGCTAACTAGCTTGGCTAAAATTAAAAAAAAAGGGAGAGCCATTAGCAATTGGACACTAAATGCAACAAGTTTTAGCAAGGTTAAATGCAACCCATCCTTAATCCAACGTTCCTTCCAACTAGTCATTACTCTTGATGACCATAGCATATATATCAACTAGAATGCTACCATTAAATGTACAATTAAGCGATCACAAGACCCTTATCACAAACAATTAATAATGCATTCTCAATCATAGATCAATCAGCAAGTCTGGAAATTGCAATATAGTCAATATTCACCAATCAAGTGTAATCATTACACCTTCAAATTGGGCAGTTCTAATTTAACTATGTTCTCATCTACTAGCTATTAACATTAATTGAAACATCAGCCAAATAAAGTAGCTTGTTATTAATACATACTAACTAATATAAAGTATTTGTTGTTTTTAAAAGTTAACTAATACAAGGCAGATTGCCTTTATTAAATAAAGTAGATTTCTATCATTAACCAAAGAATTGAATTGCTAATTCAGAAAACCATTACTGACAAGGAAGGTTTCTCTTAACAATAAAGTCGATTGCCCATTTATGCCAAAATTGAATGCATTCAATTAATTCAAAATAATCCAATCTCAATCGGCACTTAAAACATGAGCAATACTTTCCTACTTCCGGTTTAGAATACAACCCATTAAGATTTTACGATGGATAGGGTGTCTCTAGATTAATGGTTTAATATATAAATTTCATCTCTAACTAAAAACAAATAATTTAATAAATAAGGTGTCACGAGGATAGTGCGTTGTCCTGAGGTTAACAACTGATTAAAAACATCAAGAGCTATTATGCCCAACAACTGTTTCCAGAACGAATTCTCAGATCTAAATTTACAAAAAATGAAATGCCCATACATCTATTGCCAGAACGAATTCTCAGATCTAAATTTACAAAACAAAATTGCCCATGAAACTATTGCCAGAATGAAATCTTAGATCTAATTTTACAAAAACGAAAATGCCCATACCACTATCGCCAGAACGAATACTCAGATCTAATTTTACAAAAACGAAATGCCCATACATCTATTTCCAGAACGAATTCTCAGATCTAAATTTAGAAAACGAAATTGCCCATGCAACTATTGCCAGAACGAATTCTCAGATCTAATTTTACAAAAACGAAAATTCCCAGAGTGATATACAACATGCCCACAGTAATAGAAAACACCCATAGTAATATAAAAATGCCCACAAAAATTTATAAATGCCCACAATCATCCAAAACGCCCACATCNACAAAAACGAAAATGCCCATACCACTATCGCCAGAACGAATACTCAGATCTAATTTTACAAAAACGAAATGCCCATACATCTATTGCTAGAACGAATTCTCAGATCTAAATTTAGAAAACGAAATTGCCCATGCAACTATTGCCAGAACGAATTCTCAGATATAATTTTACAACAATGAAAATGCCAAGAGTGATATACAACACACCCACAGTAATAGAAAACAACCATAGTAATATAAAAATGCCCACAAAAATTTATAAATGCCCACAGTCATCCAAATCGCCCACATCAATATAAAAACGCCCACAGAAATTTATAAACGCCCCCATCAATATAAAAATGCCCACAAAAATTTATGAACTCCCACAGTCATCTAAAAACACCCACATCAATATAAAAATGCCCACATAAATTTATAAATGCCCACAGTCATATAAAAATGCCCACATCAATATAAATACGCCCACTGAAATATATAAACGCCCACAGTGGTATAAAACACCCCCATTAACGTAAAACTGCCAATTGTAATGTGTAATACGCCCACAGTCATATAAAACGCCCCCAGACATATATACACATCCATAAAATCTCTTTTGTCCCAATTGACATGCAACAACAGAGTAAGAAGAATATTTTATAACTGTAACTCAATTTCAATCGCCGAAGAACAAGGCAAGAAAACCAATCGATCCAATGAGTTTCCAAGAAGATTGAAGTTAAGTATTTTTCATCTCATAATGCCAATACAAAAATGTTGATAACAAATGGGGAAGAGTCTTATAGGGAGGGGGATTCTTTTGGGAATGAGGAAGCATTTTGAGGAGGAGGATATATTTCTGTGGGAGATTTTTTTGTGGAGATCTCTAGTGTGAGGAATTTGATGTTGGTGATTTTTGGTGAATCAACTAGCAGGGGGCATCGGGTTGCTGGGGGTTTTGGGCATGGGGGCCAGGATATCCTTACGGTATCCCAGAGCTAGGGAGCTGGACATGCTACTCCTAGGTAGCAGGGAGGAAAACTCAGTTTTGGGCAGTGTTTGACACAGTTTCAACTTCAGCAGAGGACAACCAGATCAACGGGGGAATTAGCATCAGGAAGAGGTAATTATTTTTATTGTGTTATGAAATTGTTGTTCTTTAATTAATTTAACATCCCTATATGCTGAATGAAAGAAATTATTGAATCTTTCTGTGTAGAAGTAATCTAATCGGTTTCAATTTATGGATTTTAATAGACTGAAATTAATTTGGTCCCTACGATCCTATAAAATTATACACTATCAACTTATAGGACCATTTCTACAAATAATGGCAAGCACTAAAGGGTCAAGACCAACATCATCAATTCAATTGTTAATATCAGAAACAAAACAACCTTCTCCAACAATTTATATATCATATGTAACCATCAGGACAAAAAAAAACTATTTCTACCGGATACTTTGTATCATGTAGAAAATTTTCAGCATACAAAGTTACAGTTCTACAAGATGGTCAGTATCTTGTAGAACGATTGGAAGCCATGATATCTGATATCTCTCTGTAAAATAAATTTTCAACACCCATATCAACGAGAAATTCTTCCACACTAATATCAAGAAAGGGACCTAAACATCATAAAAAAAAAACTTAGCCACTGAATGAGGACCGACAATACCAACTGCAATTACTCCAGCCACCTACAAACAACAAAACTAGATGCATGCAAAGGAAATCAAGGAAACACAAATATCTCCCCTCTCAACATTCATTTAATACTCATACAATGTTATGCATTCTTATTTCATATGGCAAAAATATCTATAAATTCTAATATGGTGATGAAAACGAGGATGTTTCCTTGTTTCGTCAATTAGGGTGGCCATAATTTGTGCTAAAGCTTAATTGACATGTGAATTTAAGTGATTTTTGTGGAGAATCATTCCATGAAGTATTAAAGATTAGAAGGCATGAATTAAGTAATAATTAATACTTCAATACGACAAGTGTGACAAGACAATAGTCTAATCTAGAATTTGAGGGCATAACTTGGAGTAAAATGGGATTTGAATCACCATTTCGAATTGTGAGGTAATAGGTGTGAATTGCAAGCTATCCTTAGCAAGGACACAAGCTCGTAGGTGTGGAAGAGAATCAAATCCCCATTTTGAATTGTAAGGTAATAGGCATGAAGTGAAATCTATTTTTAGCAAGGACACGAGCTTGTAGGTGTGGAAGAGAAGAAAATCACTCATCCAAGGAATTATAAGATTCTCCAAGAACAAAATCGCTACAGGTAACCATGAAATCTTCATAGACAAAAGAGATATCTCTCCAATTGAAAAAAAATCGCAGTATTTGGCTCAATTTATATGGTTCACAAACTCATGGTCAAATTCACTACTGCTAAGGGTGTGTATGAGTTTTTGATAATAAAAAAATTTGTATCCTATAGAAACCCGATTTTTGCAGTCCTATAGAATTTTCTTACACATTTCCTACAAGGATTATTGTAGGGAGACCATATTGTATTGAAATTCTTAAAGAACCCTCATACTTTATTTTCCTTCTCCCCTAAGTCAATTCTTGTTGCAATATCCTAATCACCACCCTTATCTAAAGAATGAACCCCAAATATTATAACCTCTACAAGAAACCATCAACCAATTTGTTTCTCCCTCCGATTTCCTTCCTTCAAGGACTCAACTCATAATCCTTGAGAAGTGAACTCATAGGAATCAACCATGGGTGTTGGGTTCAAAAGGAGATAGCCAATAAAACCTTCTAAGGTTTATGACAATCCTGAGATATCAACAAAATTTTCAGAGATGTAATTTCCTAGGATATTTTGAAGTAATTTGAGGTTATAATGATGAGGTAGCCATAGAATTTTCTCAAAATTTCCATAACACACAAGAACAGGAGTATGTAACCAGAGTGAGGGGGATAACAATTAGAATCAATGAAGCCTCCATCAGCAGAGTATATATTCTTCCCATGGGCCTCCCTTAGGATAAGGAGGAGAGGCAAGAAGTCATTAATTCCAAGAAGGCAGTCTTCCTCCCAAATGGAAAACCCAATGAGGAGAAAATGGCATTAAAAGGGAAATCCTCCCTCATCCTTGGTCGGAAGTGGCCTATCACATCATCAAATACATCACATGTGAGGGAAGAATGAGTGTGGTATATTCTTACGAATTGAGACTATTGCATCAGCTTAGACATCAATCAAATTAGGAACCACACCAGAACTTGAGAATCCCTTACTTCCTCCTCTAATCATTAAAGGAAATTATCATAAAGGTACAAAAGGGAAAATAAGAGTTTTCAACACATCATGGGATCATAAAATTAATAATTTCAAATTCCCTCAGACAATTAAAGCACATAATTTTCTAGGTAGATTTCATAAATATGTATCTATAAGTATTTGAAGAGGAACAAGAAACAATGATTCTTTAACTTCTCTGGGGACTCCCACTACCAGCCCCTTTAAAATCACTAGTGAAAAATGGGTGCATCCCAAGAGAAGAATATCTAATAGAATCAAGAAGAGTCAAAAGAAAAAAATTCAAATAATAGATACTCCACTCACCATTACATCCTAAGTGGAAGAGGTCAAGGATTATCCTAGTCTACAACTACCAAAAGAAATAAAGGGGAAGGAACCTCAAGAGGAGACAATGTTAAAAGAACAAAAACCACTTGAAGGGACTTCTAAGGAAAAGACCCATGTAGAGAAGCTCCTCTTTGAAACCTTATGAGAATTAGAGAAGGCCAAGGTTGATGTCATCAAATGGAAAAGAGTGGTAGAAGAAAACATAGGAAAATAAAAAGAAGAGGCTTCTCAAGAGTTGGAGAAGTAACTCCAACTCATGTAGAAAAAATTTCATATCATGACAATGCAAAAAGTGGAATATAGCCAGAAGTTGAAGGTGGAAAAATATAAGATGCAAGAGAAACTGAACATGGAAAAGAGAGAACTGTAGGATGAGAATGAACAGGTGGAAAATATATAAGTTGCATTAAATACAATAACTAAAGTGTCTGTAGAAAAGATGGAATGTAGATCATCATCTAGGACATAAAAACTATTCCTAAAATAACAATGGCATAAGAAACATATTTCACACTTGGTTAAATTGGTGAAATTCAACTGTGATACCCCAAGGATTTCTTAGATGCATATCAGGGATGTAACATGGAGGAAAGAGATTAAATATGTGAATTCTACCTACATAAACTCATATTACCACACCCCTACAATTGGAATCCCAATCCATATGTGGGGAATTTCCAATTGATGACCTTTTCATAATGGCTTAGGCATGAAGAAATGAGGGAATAGGAATTCAAAATGTACATGGAAGAGGAAATCCAAACACCTTTATGGATTAGAGATGAGGAAGCTAGACCTGGGGATGTCATAACCAACCATCACCACCTCACTTTGGATGAATACGTGGTCCCAATATGGAAAACCAACCAATAGGAAGAAATGGCCCATCTATATGACTCATTTAGATTATTAGGAGAAGAGGAAATAGAATCTTGCTACAGGAGGTGGCACTCCTTTCCTAATCACTTGCAAATCAGAGAGCCTCACTCTCCCAATGCACTTCAACTTTCACTCCTAAACACATCTTGGTACAAAGAAGATTTAAGAAATATCAAGACTAAGTGGATTGGTATAAATATGAACCCCCCACTCCTCCTTCCTTTGGAAACTATGGATGACATCATCAAAGTAAAAGAAGAAGAATAGTGGGCCAAAATTTTGAAAAATAAGGGATATCATGAGAAGAAATCCATCACAAGGAATGTGTCCTGGAATATAAGGCTAGATTTTAGTGATCAACAACATGGAAATGAACAACAACAAAGTGTTGAACAACAAAAGGGTAGTAGGAAACAACAACAATAGTAATAGAACATGAAAATAAATTTGTTGTACAATGGGTGTGCAAAAGTTTTATTTGGGGGGTGATGATGAGCCCAATTAATGCCTATTCCAAAGGTTCATATTTGGCACATTTGTTTCCACCACAATATGACATAATATTTGTTTTGACCATATTTAATAGTAATTCATGGATATTTTTTCATGTTTCTTAGTGAATGTGTGTTGATGTGGATTTTTTTGTATAATTTTTGTTGGCACAAGGCTGAAGTGGAAAGAAGGATGATAATGGGAAAGAAAGCATGCAGAAACGGAAGTAACAGCTGGAAGGTAACACTTCATGTGTTCATGCAAGAAAGAATGCACAAGGAAAGTGACAGTTGGAGGAAGAACAACATGGGTGCATGGGAGAAAGACCTAACGTCGGTAGGGTTAGGTTTTTGGTAATATAGTTAAATGGTTGAAGAGACCGATATATATAAATAGAGATACACATGTATCATATAGAGGTTGGTTTTCTTTTGTATTAGTTCAGATTTTGTAATATCCTATCATAGTTATGTATGAGTTGATGCGTTATGTAATAAGGCTATGAACCATTTTTGTAATCTATTGAGATAAGAACATAGGGGAGAAGGAATATCTGAGGATTAAATCACATGTTGTGGATCCTGGTGTGGTCTAGTTCGCGTCATACAAATCTTACCCATTTGAGGGGATTGTAAGCGTGTGGCGTTGGAGATGCAGAACTACCATAATAAAAGAGCCAAGAGACAAATATTTGTGGGCGTATCCTAGGAAGGGGTAAACCATGGTAATATATATGTAATGTGATGAATGCTTGTATATCTTTATTTGCTTTCAACAATTAATTGTTATGCTTAATGAATGAGCTAATAAATTGTGATGGAATATGATTGTGTTGTTCGGGAATTAAACTATGAAAGATAGATGCACACCTGTGAGTAATAGTAGATTTCAATCACAATTCATAGTATATGGCTCTGAATAATAAAACCCTATCTCATACTCAATCCTAGTCTGTAAACACCTGAGTCTTACAGCCACCCATTTAAAGCTATCTCGGGTGAGACTACACAGTGCACTCTGTATACTGTGTTGCCTTCTAGTTTACCAGGAGGGCCGATAGTTTTAGAGGATTTGTTGGAAACCCGAAAGACATGAACCCTGAATCAATAACTCAAATGGTAAAATAAAGAAGTAAACCAACAAATGGTTCCATTGTCGTGTTAATAGGAACAAGAGAGGACTGAGTAGATGAGATAGATTGAACGAGAAAAGAACGATCAAAACAAGAAGAGTAATGAGCCATTAGAAGGGAATGTTGAGACCTGGAACCCCACAAAAGAAAAAATCGAAGGCTGGTTGAGAACCAAAGAGATAGAATTTTCCAAGAAAGACAATAGAAACCCTAGGATCACACCTCACAAATATCTGGACAAATACGTGTTTACTGATTTACACAAAAACAATTTCTTTGATTTTCCGCATATACTACAGGAGTGGATACTAAGGTTTAAGGGTAACCACGTGATGAACCGGATCTGATAGCTAGATTGAACTCAGGTATAGATGGAGCAGTTACAGCGGGTGAACAAAAAATTCACTCGTGCAGTAGACTTTTGTCTTGATAGTGTTGTGGCAAGTTTCATCACCGAATTTGTAGTTGACACAATGAAGTCATACATCAAAACAAAGCAAGAATTTCTACATGGAACTCAAGGAAGTTACATTCAATCCTTATATACTTATATTAAAATAATGCTATATAACAAAGGTGTAATGATAATGGAATCAGACAGCTAAACTTCCCTGCGTGCAAGGGGGAAGGGGGGAAACACTAACAAAGAGAGGATAAATGGAAGGAGGAAAGGAGAAAGGAAAGAAGGAGGAGGAACCCTTGGACCCGATCATGATGGATGACGACCAACTCAAGTGGATCCTAGCATCATCAAGAATGACGCATAGTGAAGTACCCTACCAATATAAGGTGAATACCAAGAAGAGAGGGAAGGCTTGATGAGCGACGAGGAAGAGGTACAAGATCTCTAGGTTGTGGAGAAGACTGAGGAAATCCTACATGCAACATATGAGAGGAAAATGAGAGGCCCAAGAATGGGAGGATAAGGCAACCATCCTATCGATATTAATGTCAGTGTGGAACCCATAAACCCATGTGCGACTAATACACCAAAGAGAACGCTACCATTTAGACAACCGAAGTTTGGAGAAAGTTCGACAGCAAGAAGTACATCTACACTAGGAGCAACAACTACATCATCCAGTTCAGGAAGCACTAGTCAAGTATATACACCATGTAGAGGAGGTAGTAGTTTAGTACTCAGAATGGAAGGACACAATCCCACTATTATATTACCATAATTTTGAGGAGAAGCAACAGAAGACCCTGAGAATCATTTGTTCATTTGTGCAAAGATCTGGGAGGTAAAGAAGATCACTGATGAAGATACCAAACTCGCATAGCTAGCGATTACACTAAGAGACCATGCACTAGACTGGTACATGAGTGTAGACAAAAACAGTTCCCATGGGATGACAAGGACACTGGAAGACACTAAGAAGCTATTGATTAATGAGTTCCAGAAGCTGATCTCAGTGAATCAGTACATGAATGAGATGATCGAGATAAGACAGAAACCAAGAGAGTATGTATGGGACACTGACCAAAGATTCAAGCGCCTAAAGGGAAAACTAAAATACCTTATGACTGAGATGCAACATAGGCACTTGTTTGTCAGCTCACTACTCCCACACTTAAAATATCCCTTATGACAACAAAAAATTTAGATGGAGGCAGAGGATCTGCAGGCAGCCTTGTAATTAGAAGATAACCAGTACCAGTAGACGGACCCAGCTATCAAAAAATTGAAGGAGGATTTGAAGAATTTAACGTTTCAGCTGAACCAAAATAAGAACAAGGACAAACGAGAAGTCATTTGGTGTACCACATGCAGGACGGAAGGACACCACAAGAATGAATGCCCAACATTCGTGCAGTATATGGAAACATGTATGCCAAATCTTCTACCACTTGGAGGATTATGGTGTGAAATATGCAAGAAACTGGGTCACAACCCTTATCACTGCATGATGGTGTAGAAATACCAGACAGATCCAAAAAATTCATATTTCACCTTTTGTAAGTCAGTGGGCCACGATGACAAAGATTGTAGAACTATGGAGTTGATGTAGGTAAGGACATCAGATGCATACAGGGTATAGGCTGAAATGATGACTGGGAAAGCAGTGCCACAGTTCAATCAAGCCCCAACTCCATACAACATTGTGCAACAATGTACAATACTATGCAGCAACCTTATAATAACGTGCAGTCATAGTACAACCCGACATAGCCTTGATACAATACCACGCAATACAAGAAGGCACCACAGTATAATGTGCCAAGAGGTAATTGAGCATTCTACCGAGGAGGAGGAAAAGATGAAGGAGGTTTTGGACGTGATATAGGACCAGTCACATGTCACAATTGTCAGCAACCATGACATTATGCATGGTAATTTCCACTTCCACTAGCAACTTGTATGTATTGTCGTGCATCGGACCACAATACATAAGAATGTCTGACACTACTAGTAAATATTCAGGAAAAGAGGAACCAAAACAATAAAAATGTCCAGTCGATTTCAGCTGAAGCAAGGGATGATGGATGAAACATCAATATAGTCACTTATGGAAGAACAAAAAAAGGAAATGATGTAGTTTAATAGGAACCAGCACAGAACCAATGCGAAAAGAAGAACATTGAACCAAGAAAGCAGTTCAACGCACCAAAAGAAAAGGAGACCTTTAAGGAAGCTAGACAAGAATTCCAGAAGGAGGACACAACATCGACTTCAACTATGCAACAATTCAAGGAATCCCCAGAATATGATATGCTGCCATCATTGGATCATACCAACGAAATGCATCCCAATGGACAAGTAATTACAATCAAAGGATTTTTGCAACCATGCATGAAAGTATTAAGTGATCCTTCATCTGTGAAAATATTGCAAAACATACTAGAGAAATGTAGCAGCAAGATGGAAGAAAAACTAGAACCGAAAACCCTCAATCACCTACACACCAGAAGAATAACAAGTAGGGAATTCAGACTAAATGCTAACATTGGAGATCTCAACATGGGAGACATTTTACTAGACCTAGGATCGGAAGTGAATGTGCTACCAAAGAAGACATGGAAATGTATGGGAGAGCCAACACTGGGATACTCAAATGTCCAATTAAAAATAACAAATCAGCATAGAGTCCTACCAATAGGTATACTGAAAGGAGTGACAATAGATCTTGATGGAGTACACATTAAAGCAGACTTTGAAGTCATTGAAATAGTGGACGACACAACACCTTACCCTGCACTCCTTGGTCTAGATTGGGCATTTGACAACCAGACCATAATCGATTTGAAAACCAGGAAAATGACATTTGAATCCAGAGAATACAAGGTCATAGCACCACTAGATCCATCGGAAGGGGAGAGGTTCTTAGAACCCACCTGCTTGGACTTAGAGGAGATCGACCAGTTGTACAAAACAAATATGCGAGATGAGGATTATGTTAACCCAACTACAGATGGGGTACTCAGTTGGCGGAGAATTACTTCATGTGCAATAGACTCAAACATCAGGTTAGAAAACTGACAACGGAGACTACATGAAGTATCCACACGAAGATGTGCAAGAATAGACCACGCAGTAAGATGGGTAGGCATAGAAATCAGAGAACCACCTAGTTTCCATGGAATAAATGATTTGGAAACATTCTTGACACAATATGAAGACGAAGTATTAGAAAACTAGAGACTATTATCACTTGAATTAGCACTCAAGGCCACACTTGCAAGATGGTGGGGTGCACATAAAGAGACTATCACAAACTGGTATCAATGTAAGTGACTACTTCACATAAGGTTCGACGCAGAACAAGAATACAACAAACAAAAAAAATACAAAGAACAAGAGGCACTAGTGGAACACTTGGCGAAGTGAAAAACATTGTGGAAAATGACACCACCAGAGGAATGGCCTCATCACTTCATACGTATTTTAGAGGGCATACCATAAAACTGGTATACAAACCAGGAATTGCGCAAAGGAACTACAACATGGAGGACATTGCAACAAAACTTCACAATCACTTTCTCATTCGAGCATGAGAACCCCAACATAGACGCAGCCCTCAAATGAATCAAAAGAGTAATATTCATCAAAGAACCAGAAATAGAATTTATCATAGAATAGAAATAGTGGAATAAATAGACAGTCAAGGAAATATTGTCATGTTACCATGTATAGGGGGAAGCACCAGATGAACATGACCCATATGAAATTCAGATCGAAGAAGTAGAAGGCGAAAGAGATGTGGAAGGACCACCCATAGATTCAGAAGTCATTTCCACGCTAATAAAGGTA
Source organism: Picea glauca (assembly GCA_000966675.3). Classification (NCBI taxonomy): domain Eukaryota; kingdom Viridiplantae; phylum Streptophyta; class Pinopsida; order Pinales; family Pinaceae; genus Picea; species Picea glauca. The sequence goes on from JZKD02S1240665.1 coordinate 11,858, forward strand.
AATAAAGTTACCATCAAGACAGCTGAGTAGCCCAAAATGGCCAGCATTGGAGATTATTAGGATGAGCAAACAGTAGAAAGAATCACAGAATTGTTGCGCGAATATAGCGACCTTTTTCCCACAAAATTTATAGAGATGAAGGGTATAGGTGGAGAATTAGGAGAGATGAAGATACCACTTAGACCTGAAGCAAGACCTATTAGACAATGACCCTACAGACTGAACCCCATATATAAACAAAAAGTTAAAGATGACATCGACAGGATTCTCGAAGCCGACATCATCAAACAAGTTGAGGAATCATAATGGATAAGCCTGATCATAGTACAGGACAAGAAACAAGGAAGAGGGATTAGGATATGCATCGACTTGTAGAAGTTGAACGATTCATGCCTACACAACCCATTCCCTACACCATTCACAGATGAAGTGTTAGAGAATGTGGGGGGACATGAAGCTTACTCATTCACTGA
>JZKD02S1240676.1:0-12330 GCA_000966675.3 Picea glauca
AGACTATACCAAGCTTGTCTCGAAAGTGCTCAAACTTTACACGAGACAGAGGATTGGTTAACACATCTGCAACTTGTTCATCTGCTTCAACATATTGGAGTTTTATAGCTCCTCTCTGCAACATATCACGAATGAAGAGATACAAGATCTCTATGTGCTTCGACTCATCATGGAACGCAAGGTTCTCCATCATCTTTATACAACTCTGGTTATCACATAGGATCATGGTGGCTTCCATCTCTAGATCAAATAGATTTGTCAACAACATCCGAAGCCATATGACTTCACAACTGGCGGAACATGCAACAATGTATTATGCTTCTGCTGTGCTCGGAGCAATGCTGAATTGCTCCCTACTCTGCCATGAAGTCATGGATGACCTCAGACTGAAACAACATCCTGAAATGCTCTTTCTATTAGAAACACTTCCAGCTCAATCTGAATCAGTATAACCACTTAGTCTGAAGTCATGGTCTCCATCATAACTGAGACCACAATCTTATGTACCCTTAAGGTATCTCATCACATGTTTTGAAACAACTAAGTGAACATGTTTGGGTTCTACCAGAAACTGACTCAAGGTGTTCACAACAAAACAAATATCTAGCCTGGTGTTCGTCAGATACATCAACGATCCAATGCTCTGTGTATACAACGTGACATTAATCAATTCTGATGAAATGTCAACCATGAGCTTCAACTTTGTTTCCATGGGTGTATTCATGGACTTGCACTCCAACATATCAAATCTCTTCAGGATTTCAACTGCATACTTCCCTTGGTTAAGGAAGATCCTCTCTAGGCTTTGTCATACCTCAAGACCTAAGAGATAATGCATTTAGATCTCCTGTCAAACTTTGTAGCGAGCTTCCTCTGCAATCTGTGATGAGCTTTTCTTTATCTTGTCAATAATACATCCCCTACATATAGTAGTAACATAATTGGTTCATCATTCATAACCTTGAGATAAAGGTTAGAATCAACTTTACTCTTTGGTAACTCCCAAGCTCTTTAGGAAGCTGTAAATTCTGCCATATCAAGCTCTAGGATCTTGCTTCAATACGTACAAATCCTTCTTCAACTGGCAGACACAAGTCTTTCTATCTTCAATCATCGAATCAATTTTTCTCATTACATTGTACCAATCTGGTAAACTTGCTTAGTTGCAACTCAATTTGCACAATCATGTGCTAGCTCTATGTGCTTTCTGCAAAGCACTTGTCTGTTTCGCTGTCTGGGAGTATGTCCTCTACTCTCTCTGCAACTGTTCCTTCTGGAACTGGGACTCTGCACCTGCAACTGTTTCGAGGCTGAGAATGACTGCTTCATTCTCACTGTGGCTGCTAAAATTTGAGAGTAACTCCTCTCATTCTATCATGGCAGCAATTTCATTTGAAACTGAAAGTGGCTCAATAACTGATACTGAAGCTAGCTCTTCTTCTTTCATGGAGGTAACTTTATCTTTCATTGTAGTCATGTTTCCATGACCCAACTAATGTAATGCAACAACTGCCACTTGATTTTAAATACGGGGATTGCTCCCCTTGCATGTAATACTATATATGAATCATGGTTGTCATGGTTGTCTTCATAAATACTAGAACTATTTCTTCAATAAATGGAGTAAGTGTCTTGTCATAGTCTTCTCCCTCTTGCTGGGAGAATCCTCTAGACACACATCAGGCTTTGTACATCTGCAACATGCTTGATCTGTATAGATCAATCTTGAAAGTCAATATTGACTTCTCTTCTAGTCTCACGGAAGAATCCATATCCTAGTCTTTTTGACTGACTTCCTTCTCTGTCACTGAAACAAGGGAATCTTCCCAAGAGATTTCATATCTCCTAGAAGTTTCTGAAGCTACTATCTAGTCTTCTCACAACATTTGTCTCCCAGTCTTGTAAGTTGTCTCTTCATTTGATCCTTTCTGAGATCAGGCTTACTCACGATTTCTTCTGAGTCTACAAGGACTTCATTATCTCTTACAGGGTATACTTGGTGTTGAATACCAAGTCTAAATATGAAAGACAGAGTCAGGCTTCAAACGAGATTTGCTTTCCGTTCTAATGTTCGATCATCTTTGGAGCTTTCTGCTCCTTTCAATCAATTTTCATATGAGATACTTTGAATCTCAAGAGATAACTTCTTCTTCATCTTCTGTGGTACACGAGTGTATATGGTCATCTACATAGTTTGTTTCATGTCTCATATAATATGTTGCCTTCAACAACCTTCACTATAGCTTCCTCACGGTTCTCACTTGTGACCTGAAACAAGGTCAACAAAACAACAAACAAGAATAATAATCTTTTTATAATAATAGATAAAATAATAGCATGAATAATCATCATAGTGGCTCCTTTAGAGCTATCACTTGTGACCTGTCTGAAGCAAAGATGAAAAGTAAGAAATACAATACTAAATGAGGTCAACACTCTTATAGTGTTGTGATCAAACATTCCTCCATGGCAACCTGGGACTAACACAAGAGGTTTCTCTTAAAGGAGATGTTAGTTGTATCAGGCAAATGATTACATTAAGCATTTATCTCAATATGCTCACATGCTACCAAGTATAATACTTTTCAAGGACTGCTATCTTATAAAGGGTTAGTCATCAATTTGTTAAGTGCAACTTTGAATCTTATCAACTTAATCAATCAAACCTGGAACCTGGAGCCTTGTCCTCAAGAATGAGTGTGTTGCTTTTCTTCCAAGTCTCCTTCACTCAAGATGACGAGTGCTTTATTCAACCTGTCTTCTTGTACTAATACAATACTCTATTTTGACAGAAGGTTGGGTTAGAGAATAAACTCTATGATCTCAACTTTAATCCATCTAATACCTTGACTTTAATTTTGACCAAAGGTTAGTATGATGGTCATCGCTTCAACATGTAATCTAGATCAAATAGATGCATATCAAAATAATCAAACCTGGGTTGCATTATTCCTCTGAATGTGTTGGATCTTGAAATCCTTCTGGATCTATGGCAAAAGATCCCTTCTCCTGCAAATACCCTTTAAAGCTTAACAATTTAAACATATGTGAGTACATACCTTAGATAGCATTTGCAGGTAGTGGCACCATTTGGTAGCAGCGGTAATGATCACCAACTCTTAAAAACTTCAAGGGTGACTGCAACTGGTACTATGGCTGATACTTCAACTGCAACTGCAACTGGTTCTGAGACTGCAACTGCAACTGCAACTTAGGGTTTTATGAGGAAACCTTAATTTTTCAAACTTCAAAATTTGAAATTATGATCCAAGGGATAGATGCGCTGAGCTGAGGCGAGTAAGATGGTGCAGTCATATTTCTAAAAATCCAAATTCCACCCACCCCCCCCCTCAAACTTGATCAACAGATTTTTGGACTGGTGCTTTTGGTTTTTAGGTACTTTGTGAAAACTAGGTTTTCACTTTTCGAGAGATCTACCCACTAAAAAGGTGCGTTGAAGGTGCCAAAGAGTTCCTTGGGTTAGGGCACACTTTTCTAGATGGTTTTGAGGCTAAAAACCTATTTCAATAAAAAGCCCTAATTTTCGTGTACGACAACAATGACGTTTTTCTTCTTTTTGTGAAAGATGTTCTCTTTAGCGTAGCTCTGATACCATGTTAAGGTTTAAGCTATTATTAGGTTTCTTTTCAATTCACTAGATAACCATAGCATAAATAGGATCACTGAGAAATACACAATCACAAGAGACACATCATTTATCCTGGGAAACCCTCATGGGGGAGAAAACCCAACAAAAACTTTCTTAATATAGATAGCCAATACAATGCCAAGAGAATAAACCAAACAATACAAAAATTCCCCTCCCTAGTATGCACCTCTCTCTCTCTTCCTTCTTCTTCAACTGCAGCTCCAAACTTGCGCTCTGATGAACAAGTGAGTGAGTGAACAAATGAGGCACTAGCTTCTCTTATTTATACAATCTAGCAGGCACTGAACTGAGGTGTATTTTCACTGGTAGGGCCAACTTCTCAATCTGGGTGGTTATAACCACTTTAATATATTCTGGGGCCGACTTCTCATTTAGCCTATTACAATTAGGGTTTTACCAATCCGCAAAAGGGGATTTGGTCATTTACAATACATGACATGATCAATCCACAAAAGGGGATTGATCTAATGAATAACACATCAATAATAAATAGAATACTCTTTGCAGTTAAAATAATTTAACAAGCACTAGGGACACGTCCACCTGTGCTCAGCCACAAGGATGTCCTACTCAATAGATCTCTATCTCATTTGAGTCCACAGGAGAATCATTTGGAGTACCATCTCAAGCCTCACTCAACTGAGTCCACAAGGCATGAGACCACATGTCATAACAACTCAGTCCAGAGTCTGACGCACACCCATCACATGGGCACCTTCACCCCACATAGGGGTACACATTGTCTCATCTCAATCCAGAGAGGAATGACACACACATCTCATGGGCATCCTCACCCCACACAGGGGCACACATCGTCTCATCTTAGTCCAGAGAGGAATGACACACCCATCACATGGGCACACCCAACACATGGGCTCTCTCACAGGTCGACTCAACTCAGTCTCAGAGGATAACATGTCCCGAAGGATGTCTCACGAAGCTGCAATCATCAACACTCCCTCTCAGCTAGGGAGACATTCTCCACCAGGTCAAATCTCTCACGGAAGTACTCAAACTTTGTCCTGGAAAGTGGTTTGGTGAAGATATCTGCAATCTACCCATGTGCAGGAAGGTACTGCACGTGTACTATTTTCCTCTGCACCATGTCTCTAATATAATGATGTTTTATCTCAATGTGTTTTGATTTATCGTGAAACACATGATTCTCAGAAAGCTTCACACAACTCTGGTTATCGCAATGAATGATGGTAGGATCCATCTCATNTTTCACTTTTCGAGAGATCTACCCACTAAAAAGGTGCGTTGAAGGTGCCAAAGAGTTCCTTGGGTTAGGGCACACTTTTCTAGATGGTTTTGAGGCTAAAAACCTATTTCAATAAAAAGCCCTAATTTTCGTGTACGACAACAATGACGTTTTTCTTCTTTTTGTGAAAGATGTTCTCTTTAGCGTAGCTCTGATACCATGTTAAGGTTTAAGCTATTATTAGGTTTCTTTTCAATTCACTAGATAACCATAGCATAAATAGGATCACTGAGAAATACACAATCACAAGAGACACATCATTTATCCTGGGAAACCCTCATGGGGGAGAAAACCCAACAAAAACTTTCTTAATATAGATAGCCAATACAATGCCAAGAGAATAAACCAAACAATACAAAAATTCCCCTCCCTAGTATGCACCTCTCTCTCTCTTCCTTCTTTTTCAACTGCAGCTCCAAACTTGCGCTCTGATGAACAAGTGAGTGAGTGAACAAATGAGGCACTAGCCTCTCTTATTTATACAATCTAGCAGGCACTGAACTGAGGTGTATTTTCACTGGCAGGGCCAACTTCTCAATCTGGGTGGTTATAACCACTTTAATATATTATGGGGCCGACTTCTCATTTAGCCTATTACAATTAGGGTTTTACCAATCCGCAAAAGGGGATTTGGTCATTTACAATACATGACATGATCAATCCACAAAAAGGGATTGATCTAATGAATAACACATCAATAATAAATAGAATACTCTTTGCAGTTAAAATAATTCAACAAGCACTAGGGACACGTCCACCTGTGCTCAGCCACAAGGACGTTCTACTCAATAGATCTCTATCTCATTTGAGTCCACAGGAGAATCATTTGGAGTACCATCTCAAGCCTGACTCAACTGAGTCCACAAGGCATGAGACCACATGTCATAACAACTCAATCCAGAGTCTGACGCACACCCATCACATGGGCACCTTCACCCCACATAGGGGTACACATTGTCTCATCTCAATCCAGAGAGGAATGACACACCCATCTCATGGGCATCCTCACCCCACACAGGGGCACACATCATCTCATCTTAGTCCAGAGAGGAATGACACACCCATCACATGGGCACACCCAACACATGGGCTCTCTCACAGGTCGACTCAACTCAGTCTCAGAGGATAACATGTCCTGAAGGATGTCTCACGAAGCTGCAATCATCAACACTCCCTCTCAGCTAGGGAGACATTCTCCACCAGGTCAAATCTCTCACGGAAGTACTCAAACTTTGCCCTGGCAAGCGGTTTGGTGAAGATATCTGCAATCTACCCATGTGCAGGAAGGTATTGCACGTGTACTATTTTCCTCTGCACCATGTCCCTAATATAATGATGTTTTATCTCAATGTGTTTTGATTTATCGTGAAACACATGATTCTCAGAAAGCTTCACACAACTCTGGTTATCGCAATGAATGATGGTAGGATCCATCTCATGATCAAATAAATCCGTTAGGAGCTTGCAAAGCCACACTACTTCACGGATTGCCACACATAACGCTATGTACTCTGCTTCTATGGTACTCAAATCCAAAGAGATTTGTTTCTTACTGCACCAAGAAACCATGGCAGATCCCAAGGTAAAACAACAACCAAATGTGCTCTTCTGGTCCACTACGCTCCCTGCCCAATCTGCATTGGCATATTCCTGCAATCTTATGTCNTGTTTTGATTTATCGTGAAACACATGATTCTCAGAAAGCTTCACACAACTCTGGTTATCGCAATGAATGATGGTAGGATCCATCTCATGATCAAATAAATCCGTTAGGAGCTTGCGAAGCCACACTACTTCGCGGATTGCCACACATAACGCTATGTACTCTGCTTCTACGGTACTCAAATCCAAAGAGCTTTGTTTCCTATTCCACCAAGAAACCATGGCAGATCCCAAGGTAAAACAACAACCAAATGTGCTCTTCTGGTCCACTACGCTCCCTGCCCAATCTGCATTGGCATATTCCTGCAATCTTATGTCTACACCAGAAGTATATCTCAGACTATATCCAACTATGCCTCGTAGATATCTCAATACATGCTTTCCTGCTATCCAGTGTGTTTGTCTTGGTCATGTATCACGAATCTCTCTGGCTGCTCGATGTAAACTTCTTCCTCAATCTCACCATTGAGAAAGGTTGTCTTTACATCCATCTGATGTGGTTTCCAACCCATAGATATAGCTAGTGTAATGATAATACAGATGGAAGCATATCGATTTATAGGAGCAAATGTCTCTTCATAATCAATCCCCTCCACCTGTGGGAATCCTTTGGCTACAAATCTTGCTTTGTACTTCTCGACACTTCCATTAGTTGCATGCTTGATCTTATAGATCCACTTGGAAGTCACTACAAACTTCCCTTCTGGTCTTAGAATAATATCCCACACATCATTATTTATGATAGACTGATACTCTTCTTTCATGGCATCTTTCCATACCTACTGCTTCTCCATGATAAGAAGGCTCGGTATCAATGATGTGGCTCATAGCTCGAAAATCTAAATGGTCTCTTATTCTTTCGGAATGTGCGTCGAGGAGCTGCATGTCCCTCTGCCTCCTGCAGAGTTTCTCGAGCCCAGGAAGGCCTTTTATGTTCTACTACAATGTCTCTATGGATATCAACCAGAGAAACTAGTTTAACTGGAATGACTGGATCAACTGAAACAATGGTTGTCTCCCTCTAAACTGCTGAAGGAGGAGAAGGTATTGTCTCTCCCTTCTCAAATATTTTGACTCCCTCCGAAGTCTAAAGGATAGACATCTTCCCTTTTCTGTGTTGCTAACCTGGAGACATCCCATGTCTTCTCAGGTCCTCTACTGACTCTACAGTACTTTGTGGGCCTCTCGTACTAGGATAATAACCAACCAAGAAAATTTGGACTCCTGTACCAGGGATAATGCCCTTCATTATTAGAATGCAAGCAACTACAGGTTAATGATTAAATCAAATAAGGAATGTAGTACAAAACTTATCCTAGTCTACAATTATGCTCAATCTTGTATTTGGTCCTCCCGAGAAAGATCAGAGGAAGAAATCCTCATCTCTCATGTCTTCATCTCTCTGAGGTGGGTCTGGATCCATGTCAACAGTGGAAGCATATTGTCTTCCTCTCTTCCTGGTAGAAAATTTCTCGCAAGGTGTTCATAATTGTCACATCTGAAGCACTGGATCTTTGACATGTCTTTTCTCTGACCATAACATGAAGCTAATGAAGTCTTCTTGTCTTTGAATGTTTCACTGAAGTTTCTTTTATTTCTTCCTCCTTTCTTTGTATCAAGTGCAAGAGCATGATTTTCATCATGAGGGGAGTCTTCCACTCCTCTAGCTATAACTCTGATTTCTTCCTGGGTACAATCTGTCCATAGACGATCAAAAGTAGGTAGTTGTTCTCTACCACTCATACTTTGAAGAAATGGTTCCCAATGTTTTTGAAGATTATTGAGAGTGGTAAAAGCAAGTTCTCTCTTTGATATGATTTCTCCAATGGCACCTAGCTGATCTCTGATCTTTGATATCTTCATGAAGAAGATAACAACAGTGTCACCTTTTGTCATCTTGATATTTTGAAGCTAGCCCTTCAATGTAAGAGCTCTGAGGGTGTTGTTACTCTCAAACATATTCTTCAATGCTTCATACATTTCATAAGTTGTCTTCAGGTTGGAAATATGAGGTAGGAGATGATCTCTTACTAAATAGATGATTATCTTTTTTGCCTTGATGTCATCTTCCTTCCTTCTCTTCATCGGGAGTTGTCTCTAGTAAAGCCTTTTGTATCACCCTCAATAGGTCATCCTCTTCAAGGGTGATCTAAAGTCTTGACTTCTAGGAACTGAATTTGTTTGATCCATCGAGCTTATCTTCCACCAAGGTTTTGTTCATCATATTTTCAGATTCTTCACAAACCCTTACCAACTGGGCTAGAAAACCTAACGATTAGGCTAGGCTAGCAATCTTAGGTTTTGTTGGGATTATGACTACCAAAAATAAGCCTTGAAAGTCATAAGAACACTGGTGAACTGAAAAACTCCTTCAATGAGCTGCAAAAATCCTAAATCTGAATTTTCTGCAGAAAATTGCGAAACCCTAGGGCCAAAAATCTAAAATTCTCGAAATTGCACTTTGAGAGTCTCTGGAGGTGCATTGAAGGAGGTCGTACTCTCCTATGCCAATTTTATCCCCAACGTCCAAGTATAAAGTGTTGAAACTAAAAAAGAAGGAGGGTCATACCTTTTTCTCAAAAACCCTAGAAGGTCGTACAGATTTGCAGAAAGGAGGGCGAATGGATTTAATGCTTGTGCAATGGGTTCTTCAAGACCTATGCTCTGATACCATGTTGAATTTTCACTATGCTAAGCTCAAGAATGAGGTTTATTTCATTTTATCATTTACTTGAACCATGAACAAATGCATCTACACAATTTACAAGTGTTGCAATAACCAAGATCACTAGAAGAATAACCATGCACAAGAACACAAGAAATATCCTGGGAAAACCCTTCTCAACAAGGGAGAAAAACCCAACAATCCTTTGCTATATTCTCAAGAGAATATCCTATAACCATGAAACCCTAATACACACAAGAGGGTGTTCTACTACTTTGATACTTGCGCCCAAGAGAGGTGCGCACTTCAACCCTAGAAATGTACTTGCTGAAATTTCCAAATGATAAGTGACTTGTGTGTTTCCTCAATGGGGAAATCACTTTTATTTATACTAGACCAGACACAACAATAGGTGTGTCTGTTGGCACAACATGGCTGACCTCAATAACTCAAAAAATAATTAATTATTACAATAAACATTAATTATCTTTCACATATGGTGGGGCCGACCTGTACCCTTTACATCACAATTAGGGTTACATGTAAATCTTACACTTAGACAATATAACAAGGATCTCACACGTCCACTAGTGCTCAACCACTAGGGACACATCCACTTATGCTCGGCCACATGGACGTCCTACTCAACAGATCTCTATCTCAACTGAGTCCACATGAGAATCATCTGGAGTACCATCTCAAGCCTGACTCAATTGAGTCCACAAGGTAGGAGACCACACGTCATAACAACTCAGTGCAGAGTCTGACGCACACCCATCACATGGGCACCTTCACCCCACACAGGGGTACAGATCGACTCATATCAATCCAGAGAGGAATGACAGACCCATCTCATGGGCATCCTCACCCCACACAAGGGCACACATCGTCTCATCTCAGTCCAGAGAGGAACGACACACCCAACACATGGGCTCTCTCACAGGTCGACTCAACTCAGTCTTAGAGTAGAACATGTCCTAGAGGATGTATCATGAAGCTGCAATCATCAACACACTAGTGGTCAGAATACATTTAGAAAGGCATGGTATGCAAGCTTAGGTTCACTAAGGACATGACACATGAGGGATTTGCCTCATTTGATGATAATGGAAGTCAAAGAGAGATGGTTGTTGTAGGAGATAACAATGTGCATGTTGTTAAAGGCCAAAGGACAATCTCAATGAAGATGTTTAATAGAGGTGTTAAAGACATGGACAATCTCAATGAAGATGTTTAATAGAGATGTTAAAGACATGCATGATGTATTGAATCTATCCGGTCTAAAGAACCTATCACACATCAATCAATATTGTGAAACAACATTTCAATATTCAATTTTATGTAGACCAATGTCTTATATAGTGTAGTAGAAACAACTATAAAGTGGTTGAAGGAGTCGAAGAAGGTAATCTATGTGGATTTATTGCTATAGCTGATTATTAAACATTAGTTAATATATGCAATGGATTTTTTATTTCATTTTTAAAAAGATGCTTTTATCAATCACACATTGTTATATATAGACGTTTAGTAACTACCTACAGTGTTGAAGAAACATAATAATTTGTGGATTGTTTCCAACTTGAGGGAAAACCTCTCCAATTAAATGGAGACACATAGTCATAATTCAAAATGGGGAAGCAACATTTAAAGATCGAATTTGATGTAAACAAGTGCCTTATAAAGGACAATTGAAACAACTATAAAGTGGTTGTGGGGAGGTGTTGAAGAAGGTATGCATATTTATTGCTTAAAAAGACCTTGGGCATTAGTCAATCTGGGTTATGGATTTTTGTTTTGAAATGTTGGTATATTAATCCTACAATGCTATGGATATACATTTTATCAACTAAATACCTGCACTTTTTGGTATAAACATAGTATGCTTTATGGTCTTTTTTCAATTCAAGTAAATACCTCTTCAATTCAACGGAAACGTGTTTGTAAAGTTCATACTTAATCAATTTAGGGATAAATTTAATAACAATGGTGCATGGAGAGTAGAAACGTAATTGGAACAATGCATAATGAACTTTTTGATCCCACAAGAACTCCATTATTGACATGCGCACACAACATAACATTTAACTTTTTAATAAAAAAAATGGCCATAGGTACAATTCAAATGTTNCATTGGCATATTCCTGCAATCTTATGTCTACACCAGAAGTATATCTCAGACTATATCCAACTATGCCTCGTAGATATCTCAATACATGCTTTCCTGCTATCCAGTGTGTTTGTCTCGGTCATGTATCACGAATATCTCTCGCTGCTCGATGTAAACTTCTTCCTCAATCTCACCATTGAGAAAGGTTGTCTTTACATCCATCTGATGTGGTTTCCAACCCATAGATATAGCTAGTGCAATGATAATACAGATGGAAGCATATCGATTTATAGGAGCAAATGTCTCTTCATAATCAATCCCCTCCACCTGTGGGAATCCTTTGGCTACAAATCTTTCTTTGTACTTCTCGACACTTCCATTAGCTGCATGCTTGATCTTATAGATCCACTTGGAAGTCACTACAGACTTCCCTTCTGGTCTCAGAATAATATCCCACACATCATTATTTATGATAGACTGATACTCTTCTTTCATGGCATCTTTCCATACCTACTGCTTCTCCATGATAAGAAGGCTCAGTATCAATGATGTGGCTCATAGCTCGAGAATCTAAATGGTCTCTTATTCTTTCGGAATGTGCGTCGAGGAGTTGCATGTCCCTCTGCCTCCTGCAGAGTTTCTCGAGCCCAGGAAGGCCTTTTATGTTCTACTACAATGTCTCTATGGATATCAACCATAGAAACTGGTTTAACTGGAACGACTGGATCAACTGAAACAATGGTTGTCTCCCTCTGAACTGCTGAAGGAGGAGAAGGTATTGTCTCTCCCTTCTTCTCAAATATTTTGACTCCCTCTGAAGTCTAAAGGATAGACATCTTCCCTTTTCTGTGTTGCTAACCTGGAGACATCTCATGTCTTCTCAGGTCCTCTACTGACTCTATAGTACTTTGTGGGCCTCTCGTACTAGGATAATAACCAACCAAGAAAATTTGGACTCC